>PVIR01016904.1:0-37048 GCA_004026965.1 Petromus typicus
CTTTGAACTTAGAATCTTTCTGCCTCAGCCTCCTAAGGAGCTGAGATTGCAGGGGTGTACTACCATGCCTGGCTAGCCTTTTATATTCTCACTAGGAAAAAGGGAAAACTCTTAAAATCCTCGAGAAGGTAAACGAGCAAATTTCTATACAAAGCGTTACTACTGCCTTCATGGAATCAAACTGGAGTTTTAAGCTGGTAGAAAGTGCTATTTTTACTCACCTCAGTTCCGATTCCCTATAAATCATTTTAACCGCAGTACATTCGTCGTCACAAGAAACCAACTACAGAGGACTTCATTACCTTCTAGAAATGGATGATGCCTTTGGCTTGCTAAGACTGTTGATCTAGTGTGTTTATTTAATTTCACTAGTTGTTTTCATTTTCTTTCTTCTTTGCTGAGGTAGGAGTTAAACCCAGGGTCTCAAAGGAGGCAGGAAAGCCTCCCACTACCGAGACACACCCTAGTATATTGATAAAAGACATTTGTGAACCGGTTAAGTAACTTGAGCGCCCAGTGTGTGGGCGGAAAACCCTGCTCTTCATGTTGATGAATGTTTCCTTCCGTCCTTTGGCTGCCTACCCTTTCTAAAAAAGAGTCGCCATACTTCCTGAAGTTCCCTTGTGTGCATTACGGTTCTACGAAATTCAGTGTTCCTTTGACTTCTACAAAATGCCACGGTTCTGCCTTGGTCCATCTACCCAGCCAATTAAACAGAGACAGGACAAGTCAAAGATTCGCTAGCAAAGTGCAAAGATGTCACACGTAGTTCTTTCTATTTGGCATTGACCTAGAGAAATAAATTGTGCTGTATGTAGTTTTGTCTATTTTAAGAAAACACAAACGCTCCCTTGTCTGGTAACTATGTTTTGCTCTGAGGTTCAAAGTTAGCAAGAGAGGCAAAGTAAACGCCAAAGGGTCCAATTACCACTCTTAGGAGAAATAAAATCATGTCACTGGTTTTGAAAATTCTTCAACTTTTCATTTCAACATAATTTAAATCTATAAAATATTTGCAAAGGCAAAAATGGAAAGAGGATGATTAACAGGCACAGGAGTGCAGTTGGATAGAAGAAATAATGGCTGATGTTCCATAATACAGTAGTGTCGCTGTGGTTGGCAACAGTTACCTGAATGATTTCAAAATACTTGGTAGAGAGATTTTGAGCCTTCCCAGCACAAAGAAATGCTAAGTGTCAGAGGCGAGGAACACACCAATGATCCTGACTTGATTATTGTACATTGTACACATGCATTGAAATGACATGCTGGGCTCATAAATATGTGCAATTATGTGCAAATTTTAAACTTTCACATTTTTTTAAAATGGTGGCACACACCTGTAATCCTAGCACTTGGGAGCTGAGGCAGGAGGATCTCTGTGAGTTCAAGGCCAGTATAGATTATGTAGTGATTTCAAGGTTAGCCTGAATTACAGAGTGGGATCCTGTCCCAAAAATTCAATAAATAGGGCCGGGGATTTAGCTCAGTGGTTCCAGTGCCTGCCTTGCAAGTGGAAGGGCCCAGGTTCAATCCCTGGTAACCACATACAATACTGGGTTTGGAGACTCACGCCCAGCAGCAATCAGTACCACATACCACAGTGCTGGGCTTGGTGTAATCCCAGCAGAGGCAGAGGGAGGCAGAGGCAGGAGAATTGCTGTGATGTGAGTTTGAGACTGAGCTCAGGGCCAGCCTGAGCGAGACCCTGTCTCAAAAAAAAATAATAATAATAATAATAAAAAATTGCAAAGGTAAGTACAGAGAATTCCCACACACTTCTCATTTGGCTTCATTTTCTCCTGTTATCTGTTTACGTTGTTGCCCGCTGGTAATGAACTAAGAAAACAACACTGTCACAATGCTGTTAACTAAAACAGCCTTTACTTGGATTTAGTTTTCCTCTTAACTTCCTCTTCCTGTTCCAGCCTCCTGCATTGGCTTTGGTTACTTAGCTTGACATGCTTAGTGATTAATTTCAGTAAGATAGTGACCTACGGAGCTGTACTGTCTCAGCTTCACCTTCTTGGACAGCATGGTGGTACCCAGAGGTGGTGCCTAAGCTGCTTCGTAGGAGACTGTTTCTCGAAGTTGGTCTAGGACTCAGTATACAAACAAACAAAACTTTCCTTTATTTATAACTGGCTTTGCACATCTGATACTCATGTGAAGAAAGAAATTGTATATTTTCATGAAAACTCCCACGATTTATGTGGTTCTAAGGGGCAGCTGGGTAAAATAAACGATAGCCCAATCGCTTGTTTGATGAATAGGAGGGATATGAGAAGAGAAAAGCTTCAGGCCTGGAGCAGGAAGTAGAATTCTATTTGCTGAAGAGAATGCTGTAGACTGAGTGACCACTCATCTTCCAATCACTTGTCCTCCATCCCAGCAAACAGCCACTGCCGGCTGGTGCTGGAGGCACTGGCTTTGAGATGGGGAGAGGGTAGGTTTCCAGTTGCCCCATTCAAATTGGTTTAGTGGCCGGGCATGGTACTGCACACTTCTAATGACAGCCCGAGAGAGGCTGAGACAGGAGTATTGCAGTAAGTTTGAGGACAGCCTGAAATACAGAGTGAGACCCTGTCTCAAAAAAAAAAAAAGGGGGCCTGGGAGTTAGCTCAGTGGTTCCGGCGCCTGTCTTGCAGGCGCAAGGGCCCGGGTTCGATTCCCCGGTAACCACATAACAATACTGGGTGTGGAGACTCACACCCAGCAGCAACCAGTACCACATACCACAGTGCCGGGCGTGGTGGCTCACGCCTATAATCCCAGCACTCGGGAGGCAGAGGCAGGAGGATTATGATGTGAGTTTGAGGTTGAGCTCAGGGCCAGCCTGAACCACAAAGCGAGACCCTGTCTCAAAAAACCTAAAAAAAAAAAAAAATCATGGGCTGAGGGTTTAGTTCAGTGGTTCTGGCTTCTGCCTAGCAAGTGCAAGGTCCCAAGTTTGATCCCTAGTAACCACATACCACAATACCGGGCATAGAGGCTCATGCTTGTAATCCAGCACTCGAGAGGCAGAGGCAGGAGGATTTCTGTGAGTTCAAGGCTTGCCTGGGCTACATACCAAGCTCAGGGTAGGCCTGAACTACAAAGTGAGACCCTGTCTCAAAAAATAAATAAATAAATAAATAAATCAGGTTAACATGGCTAAGTTGCTTAATACCTCTGAGGCCCAGTTTCCTTGTTGCTAATATGAGCATGGAAGGGCTGAAGAAATAACTCAGTGGTAGAGCACTTATCTAGCATTCATAAGGCCCTGGGTTAGATTCCCAGTGTGCAAAGACACACACACACACACACACACACACACACACACACACCTTGAAAAATGAATTGTCTTTTGAATACGAAAATTCATTTGGTACAGTGCATAATATAGAGAAAATATTTTATATATGTTAAGTATTATTATGAAAGGCAGTCCTCTGATTCCAGCAAGCATTCCCAATCTCTTCTCCTCTTCTCGTCTTTTTGTTGTTGTCAGGGTCCTGCACTTCAGACTGACTTTGAATTCACTAATTAGCTCGGGCTGGCCTTGAACTCATAGTAATTCCATTGCCTCAGCCTCCTGAGTGCTGGGATCTCAGGCACAGGCCACCATGCCTGGCTTCCCCGCCTCTTTTTAATCATTAATCTCATCCTTTCTTCCATCTGTACATATTTGGTAGCCAGAGGGTTCAAAGTTTGAGATTTCCC
Source organism: Petromus typicus (assembly GCA_004026965.1). Lineage (NCBI taxonomy): Eukaryota > Metazoa > Chordata > Mammalia > Rodentia > Petromuridae > Petromus > Petromus typicus. Next base: position 3,703 of record PVIR01016904.1, read on the forward strand.
AGAAGGCCACATGGAACAGAGTCTTTTGTGGCATTTTTCACAGTACTAAGGACTGAGCCCAGGACTTTTTGCATTGAGCTGTATCCTCAGCCTCCTCCTTTACTTCTTCTTCTTCTTCTTCTTTTTTTTTTTTTTTTTTTTGAAACAGGGCCTTGCTAAGTACAAAAGGTTTTTAAACATATCCAAGAACCCCAGTGTAGTGGCATGTACCCATAGTCCCAGCTTCTCAGGCGGCTGAAGCAGGAGAATCACTTGAGCTCAGTAGTTCTGGACTAGTCTGGGCAACATAGAAACTCCTTTAAAAAAAAAAAAAGCCTAAGTAAGTATAAATTTCAATCACATGTCACAAGCAGGACTGAGGCCCATCAAACTGTAAACATGTCACAGGAATAGGGGCCATACGAGTTGTATTCATATGTCTTCCTCCAGCCAAGAACACAATCCCTGCTTGGGCCAGACCTGCTGACAGGAAGTCAGTTATTTGCCCTGTTAGTGTGACCTGAAAGCAGTTCCCAGCATAGGACCGCAAACACTGAGCTCGCAGATCGGTGACCTGTGGCAAGACTCCAGGGCCAGGGCTTTGATTACGCCATCATCTGGGAATGATGCTGTGTGCGTTGCTCGGTGCGTAACAAGAGGAGGACAGGGGCCAGGGAGTTAGCTCAGTGGTTCCTGCGCCTGTCTTGCAAGCGCAAGGACCTGGGTTCGATCCCCAGTATCCATATACCATACTGGGTGTGGAGACTCACGCCCAGCAGCAACCAGTACCACATACCATAGTGCCGGGCGTGGTGGCTCACGCCTGTAATCCCAGCACTCGGGAGGCAGAGGCAGGAGGATTGCTGTGATGTGAGTTTGAGGCTGAGCTCTGGGCCAGCCTGAACTACAAAGTGAGACCCTGTCTCAAAAAAAAAAAAAAAAAAAAAAAAAAGAGGAGGACAGCAGTCACACCTGGGAGAGAAGGTGGGGTGTGCAACTGCAAAAGTTGAGACTGTGCCTGGCATACACGTGGACCTGGGTTTGATCCCGAGCACCACAAATGCATAACGAATAATGATAATAGATCTATTTAAAAATTTGAGACTAGGACTCTTCTTTTACAAAAAAAAAAAAAAAAAAAAAAATTCCCCATTTGAAAATAAGGCCTGGCCTAGCACATGCCTGATAGTCCAGCTCCGGGGAGGCTGAGGTAGGAGGACTGCCATATGTTTGAGACCATCTGGGCTTCAGAGGGAGTTCAAGACCAGCTGGTGCCACATAGTGGGACTCTGTTTCAGAAAAAGGGACGGAATGAATGAAGCAATGAAAGAAGAAAGTTGTATTTTCCAGCATGTCATTGTAGAATTACAGAACGTATCACAGTCCTGGAAGCTCACATGTGTCTCCAGAATCACTTGTGGGCATCTGTGCTTTCACAGACTTGAGCCCCTGCGTAGCTGGCAGGGAGGCGGGGGATTATTTGCTGACCTGGAGCTGGAAAGTGTATGTTCAGTCTTGTCTCTACTGGGTAATTTGGAACAAATTACCTCGTTCTGGGGAACGAACCCAGGCCCCAGCGCCAGGCTACACTCCAGGTCTCTCTCACTACATTGCTTCAAACTTCTGTTCTGCCAGCTTCAGGCTTCCGGGGTTGCAGCGCAACCCACCAAGCCAACGCACCCCCAACCCCTGCACCCCGGTTATTTGTTTCTACTGGAAGAGTCGGGAATGTGCACGAAAGCAGCTTGCTCGGGACACAGGGAGGAGCTGGGTTAGTGTATAATTCTGGGCTCCGGAACGATGGGAACCATCCCCGCCTGAGCTGCTCTGACAGCTTTTCCTTTCTTTTCCCCGGGGGAGTACTGCAGATTGAACTTCGGTCCTCGCACAAGGCTAACATCCTTGGGCTTTGTCTTGTTTTTAGACAGGGTCTTCCTGAGTTGCTCAGTTGCTCCTTGCTAGGCAGGGCTTGGACTTGGAATCCTCCTGCTGCCTCAGCCTCCAAGGGCTGGGATGACAAATACATGCCAGCATGCCTGGCTCCGACTTCCCTTGTCTTGATGTCATGTTCTGTCCTGTACTTTCCAAGAATCAAACTAAAGGGGAGGAGAACAAACTCCTTGTGTTTGAACTTGAGGTTCTCTTGAAATGCCCTATCCTTCGTATCCATGATGTACATTGGATTTTTTTTTTTTAATTGGAGTCACACTATTCTGCTTAGGCTAGTCTCAACTCATGAGCTCAAGAGATCCTGCTGCCTCAGCCTCCCAAATAGGTAGGGTGCCACACCTGACATATTCAATGCTCTTTAACTCAGAGTCCAGGGACAGGTACACTCAGAAGTAACATCAGGAATAAACTGAAATTTCCAGCCATGTACTCAGTTTGACTGAGGACAACCTTCACTGGGGTAATGTATACATCTCGAAGCACTGTGTGCTCATTATCATGCTCTCTCTCAAGATGAGAGAGACATGTATACAGCTCCCAATGGATAACAAGTGCTTAGTACTAAATCCCATCAGAGGGTCATCATGGGAGACCTCATCAAGGAGGGCATATTCATATGGGCTTTGAAGGATGAGCAGGAGTTTGCATATGACTTACCTCTACTTCTCCTCCTGTCCTCTGCTAAAGAATCATGATACCATCTGGCACTTGTGATACAATCTCAAGAAGGTGATAATGATTCTTCCAGTGCTAAAAATGACCCGAAACTGACCAAAAAAAAAAAAATTATAGATTCAACTTTTAACACCTGCTTCTGCCCCTAGGCCAGTGTCAGAAGATCTTTCCGACCAGGGTGGTAACATATGTCTGTAACCCTAACACTCAGGAAGTTGAGGCAGAAGGATCGTGAGGGGAAGGGAACCTGGGCTATAGTGTGAGACCCTATCTCCAAAAAAAATTATGTTAGGCTTCTGTATCTTTGTTCTTCCCTTCCTCACCTGCGCTCACTTGAAGCACAAGTCCTTTCTTAAACTCACCCCCGGGCCTTTTTTTAAGATTTCTTTCATATTTCTGTTTTCAGGGTTTTTTCTTTAAGACAAGGAGTCACTATGCTGCCCAGCTGGCCTTGAACGCCTGATCTTCCTGCCTCCGTGTCACAAGGAACTGAGAATACCACTGTGTAGCACTCTGTCTGGCTTGAACGCTTTTTTAAAACCATCAGTTAAAAAAAGAAAGACGTAAGCTAAGCCTGACGGCTTCTACCTACTACTTGAAGTTTTAGCTATTTAAAGGGCTGAGACAAGAGGATCACAAGTTCAAGGCCAGCCTGGACAATTTAGCAATACTCTGTATCAAAATAAAAATTTAAGGGCAACCTATTCTCTGGGCCCCCTTCTATCTCTCTTAGACAGAAGCCATCTTTCAATAAATTTTTCCTACTCAAATAAAATAAAATTTTCAAGAGCTTAGGATGTAACTCAGTGATAGAGTGTCTGCCTGACACAGGGAAAGTCATGAGTTTGATCCTTAGTAACGTGCACACACACACACACGTGCGCGCACAGATATATATGTGGAAGGTCAGGCATATGGGACAGGAAAAGAAACGGTTTCCCCTCCACCCATTCCTTTGGCCTTTACAGCCGCACCCTCAGCACCGCCCCTTCTCCTCAGAGCAGCGGAAGGCGCTCTGGGGCTGGGGCTGTGGCTGGCCCTGGCGTCCTGAGAGAGGCTATCTCTTGGCACAGGAACTGGGGTGGAGGCAGGGCTCGTGAGACCTGAAGTTGCCATGTTCCCGGCACCCGTCCCACCTCTTCCCTTTGCACAATGAGTGACCCGACCTTCCATATCTTGTTTCTCTTTGCGCCCCACTTGGTTTGGCAAACTTAAATCCAACCTATTTCCTCCCTGGCATTTCTTGAATCGTGTACCGCCAGTAGACCTTGAAGCGCTCAGCTTGCCTTCTGGCCCTGGCTGCCAGCGTGCCAGGTGTCGCTGGCAGTCCTGGGAGAGTGGGCAGCTGATGAAACCCCGGAGGCCTAGAACCGCCCTTTCAGTAAATGCCCTTGTTTGTACATCCGGGTTCCGAACAGGAACTGTGGGGTTGGCAGTTGATCAGGGAGTGAAGTTACTGACTGATTAGATTTGCTTCCAGCTGCCTGAGAGAGAGGGGCTCTGTCCATCTGGTTTCTACAGATTAACATCTCCCTGTTTCTTCACTTTCTAAAAGTTCTGGGAACCCTTTTCCAGGAAGAAGGGAGGTAACAGGAAAGCAGAGTAGCCAGGAACATTAAGGCTTGTTTTCATCTGATGTACTCTACGGCGTGTTTGTTAAGAGATACCCCTGAGCATACGTGAAACAGTGTTAAGAACGACAGCTTTAATGAACGTCAGGTATGAACCAAGCGCTGCTGCCGGAGTGAGCCCGTGGCATCCGTGCCCTCTTCTTCCCACCTGTGAGGAATTAGCCCTTTCCCCAGAGGGGGAAGCTGAGACTCGGAAAGTTCACGCCCCAGTCAGTGGTGGAACAGGAATTCAAATCTAGGTCTCTGTGACTTCCAACCATGCCCAGAGTCCTGGCGATTGCACAGGCATGGTAAGGGCCCAGACCTGTTCGACTGCTTTTAGAATGATTTTTTAGGTGATTTCCACTTTCAAGGATTTGCTTTTTTCAAACAAAAATTTTTTTTGATTAGTATGCTTGCAGTACATAATGATTACATTCATCATGGGTACCTGGTACATGTATATAATACATCTTAAGTGTGTGTGTGTGTGTGTGTGTGTGTGTGTGTGTGTGTGTGTGTGTGTTACGCCTCTTGGAGGCCAAACAAGTGTTCTCCCGCCCACCTACATCCTCAGTGTCTGCTTTGCATGCTAGAAACTGAAAATTCAAGTTAAGGTGTTGAAAGCCAGCAAAAGAATGTTCCTTTTGATCATTATTCTCAGCCCTTGGTTGGGGGTACAGATTGGTGGAGCCTGAGTGACTCTTACTGTGTAAACAGCAGCTTTAAAGCCAAGGAGAGTCCACACCCAGCAGGGTAAATAGCACAGGGAGGCCCAGCCAGGCCTCGGAACCGGAGCTGGAGCTGGAGCTGGAGTCAGAGCCGGAGCTGGAGTCAGAGCCGGAGCTGGAGCCAGAGATGGAGCCAGCAGGAGGATCCTTACTTTGGTGGGGCTGTGGGGCGTAAAGCTGGGGCTGTAGTGCTACTGTGAGTAAGGCTTGCACCTTTCTGCTCTTCACCCGGAAAGTAGATGAAACTGACCCGATGAGGTTTGTGGTCCAAAAGTGCAGGAGTCTGACTTGGCCGTGCTGGTTGGGCAGGAATCCATCCAGAGCTACTGTCCTTAGACACCGAGCAACATTGGTCCCGCTGCTTTCCTGTCAAAGACTGAGATTGGAGGCAGATCTTCTTCCTGACGTTAAGTTACAGTTAAGTACCTCATAGCAGGCTCACATATACTGTTATTCCTTTCTTTTGAATTCTCCTCCCACTTTTATGTACATATATGTATGTCTGTATGTATTTGTGCTGGGGACTGAGTCCAGGGCTTCGTATATGTTAGGCAAGTGTCGTAACACTCAGCAACACCCTCAATCATTTTCTTTCCTTTCATCTCACAGGACCGCATCTCACTATGTAGCCCAGGCTTACCTCAAACTTCAGGTCCTCCTCCCTTGTAGCTGGGCTTACAGGTGTGTGCCCAGCTGAATCTTGTTTTTTACAGCTCCTTGAGGTTTCAGTCCATAATGGATTGGCTGCCAGACAGGGTGGTGGAGGGGCAACAGTTCATAGGGGCAGAAGCAAAAAATGAAGGAAGGTTGGGCCGGGGATTTAGCTCAGTGGTTCCAGCGCCTGTCTTGCAAGCACAAGAACCTGGGTTTGATTCCCCGGTGACCACATACCATACTGGGTGTGGAGACTCACACCCAGCAGCAACTAGTACCACATACCACAGAGCAGGGTGTGGTAGCTCACGCATGTAATCCCAGCACTTGGGAGGCAGAGGCAGGAGGACTGCTGTGATGTGAGTTGGAGGCTGAACTCAGGGCCAGCCTGAACTACAAAGTGAGACCCTGTCTCAAAAAAAAAAAGAAAGAAAGAAGGGACTTCAACAGTGTCTTTCTGCCCCTTTTATTCTGTTCCAACCACTGGGATCAGGGCTGTGCCAAACCAATCAGTGTACAGGATTCATAACCACACACTCTTAATCCCAGCATCACCCACTTGAGAATCAGCCACTGCATGAGGCTTTGGGGGGACATCTAGACCCAAATCAAAACAGAAACCAATTTCTGTTATGCCCAGAATTGAGGCGTTTCCTAGGGTAGAGGATTTTTAGCACTTAACCTGAGACAACCCTGGTGGGGTTGGGGATTTAGCTCAGTAGTTCTGCTGCCTGCCTTGCAAGTGCAAGGTCTTGAGTTTGGTTCCTGGTACCAAAAAAAAAAAAAAAAAAAAAAAAAGAAGGACAGCTCTAGCCAACTTGACTGGTTGGTTCCTGATCAGAGAAAGAAACAGGAAGTTAATCTTCTGTACCTTTGCAATCCCCAAGCCACTTGCTCTGTACTGGGGAATTACTTTTGAAAATGATCGCATGGCTGAGGTTTACTCGGCTTTTGTCCCCCCTTTCCTTCCCTGGTCTGTTTGTGCAGAGCACCTGGGGGGCACATAGCACCTCCCCAGTGTCTTATCTAGGGCACAGAAAGGCTAACGGGCAGCCAGGACTCACTGGCAAATCCCTAGGGCTGCAGCACCAGGCCTGTCCTGCTCCAGAGTCCTTCTTGGTCTGTCCAACTCTGGAGAGGCCTGAGATCAGAAACCTCTAACGCACTTGGAAAGGCTAAAGCCTGCCCAGGGAGATCCCTGCCACCCCCATCCCAGCCCACATACTCAACCTTCGGAAAGTTTTGTGTCAAAGACACAGACATTTTACTTCTGTGTCTTCAACTGGATGCAGAACTGGGAACATTCTAGGCAGGCCACTAACTAGGTTAGCTCTGTCATCTAGAGCAGGATTCCAGACAGTTCTGGGCCTCTGGTCCCTCAGCTTGCAAATGAGAGGCTTGGATTTGGCGTTCTGAACGACAGAAAGTACCTTTGTGACCACCAGTTTCCTCCTCTGCAAAATGGGCATTATGATGCTTTTGAAGGTCATTGTGAGTATTGACAGGATGTATGTACAGATTACCTTGCCCAGTTCCCAATGGGAGCTGATTCGTTCTTTTTCCTTCTCTTCAGTTCTCTTCTGATTCTAAAATACAATGATTTCATGATTCTGAGTCAATGGTGAGAAGAGAAAAAATAGCCAATGGTGAGAAGCTGAAAGCTTTCCCTCTAAAAGCTGAACAAGGCAAGGGTTCTGCTGTCACCACTTCTGTTCAGTATAGTTCTGGAAACCTTAGCCAGAGCCATTTGACAAGAAAAGAAAAGGGCCGGATTTAGCTCAGTGGTTCCGGCATCTGCCTTGCAAGCACAAGGTCCCCAGTTCAATCCCTGACACCACATACCACAATGCTGGGTATGGTGGTTCATGCCTGTAATCCTAGCACTCGGGAGACAGAGGCAGGAGGATTACTGTGACTTCAAGGCTAGCTGGGGTTACATAGTGAGCTCAGGGCCAGCCTGAACTACAAAGTGAGACCCTGTCTCAAAAAAAAGAAAAAAAACACTTAGGAATTTATCTAACTAAGGAAGTGAAAGACTTCTGATATAATCAAAATGGCCATACTTCCAAAATTGTTACACAGATGCAGCACACTCCCAATCAAAACAGCAATAGCTTTCCTAGGATAACTCAAGAAAACAATCCTAAAATTAACATGGAACCAGAAGAGACCTAGAATAATAAAACCAGTTCTGAGCAACAAGGTCAAGGCAGGGGGTATCACAATCCTGGACTTCAAGTTGTATTACTGAGCTCCCAGGGATTAAAAACAGTATGGTATTACCAAAAAAAGAAAAGAAAAAAGTCAGACTTGGGCCGGGGATTTAGCTCAGTGGTTCCAGCGCCTGTCTTGCAAGCACAAGGGCCCGGGTTCGATCCCCGGTGACCACATACCATAGTGGGCGTGGAGACTCACACCCAGCAACAACAGCACCACAAACCACAGTGCCGGGCGTGGTAGCTCACGCCTGTAATCCCAGCACTAGGGAGGCAGAGGCAGGAGGATTGCTGTGATGTGAGTGTGAGTTGGAGGCCGAGCTCAGGGCCAGCCTGAACTACAAAGTGAGACCCTGTCTCAAAAAACCTCAAAAAAGGAAAAAGTCAGACTTGTGGAACAGGATAGAAGATGTAGAAACAACTCCAGGAGCTCTCAGCTACCTGGTCTTTGGCAAAGATGCCACAAATACTTCTTTGGAGGAGAGACAGCCTCTTCCCAAATCATGCTCAGTAAACTGCCTTCCCACACTGAACCCAGACCTATATCTCTCACCAGGCACCAAACCAAAGTCAGAGACCAAAATGGTAAAACAGAAATGCTTAATCCGTTGGAAGACAAAACAGGTAAGAAGTGTCTTGAAGACACAAGTGTAGGTAAAGGCTTTCTGAATGGTTGCACAGGAAATGATCCGAAGCATCAACAAATGAAATCACATCAAATTAAAGGGCTTCCGCATAGCACAGGAAACCACCTACAAAGTAAAGAGACAACCTACAGAATGGGGAAGAATTTAGGCCAGGTACTCCTTAGACAAAAGTCTATATCTAGAGTCTGTGAAGAACTCAAAAAGGTTACAGGCCCCAAATTTAAAGCCCAGATAAACATGGGCATCTGAAATGAATAGACATTTTTCAGGGAGAATGGCTGATACATACATTAGAAAATATCCAACACGGATGGCCATTTGACAAATGCAAATTAAAAGATCACTGAGATTCCATCTCACTCCAGAAAGAATGGCTGTCATTAAAATACCAACCAATAAGAAATGCTGGAGCGGTAAGGGAGGAATGTAACTCTTCTTCACTGTGGGAAAAGACTGTAAACCGATAGAATCACAACGGACTTTTTTGTGGAGAGTCTTCAAAAAACTAAAAATAGAGGGCCGGGGAGTTAGCTCAGTGGTTCCAGCGCCTGTCTTGCAAGCGCAAGGGCCTGGGTTCGATCCCCCGTAACCACATAACAATACTGGGCGTGGAGACTCATGCCCAGCAGCAACCAGTACCACATACCACAGTGCCGGGTGTGGTGGCTCACACCTGTAATCCCAGCACTCAGGAGGCAGAGGCAAGAGGATTGCTGTGATGTGAGTTTGAGGCTGAGCTCAGAGCCAACCTGAACCACAAAGCGAGACCCTGTCTCAAAAAAACAAACAAACAAAAAAAAAAACTCCTAAAAATAGAAATTCCTTTTGACCTAGTTATTCCTCTTCTAGTTATCTTCCTGAGAGAGTTAAAGACACCATAACACAGTGGTGGATGTATACCCATGTCTATAGCAGCACAATCCCTAACAGCTCATCTTGGAAGCAGCCTGTGTGCTCCTCAGCAGAAGACTGGAAGAAGAAAAAGTAGCATCTGTACAAAATGGAGTGCTTCTCTGCCATAAAAAAGATAAACATGGGCCAGAGACGTAGCTCAGTGGTACCACGCCTGCCTGGCAAGGACCAGGTCCTGAGTTTGATCCCTGCTACCACACACAAAAAAAGGAAAAACTTGAGTCATGTATAAGAAAATGTATTCATCTTGAGATCATAATGTTAAGTGAAATAAATCAAAAACACCAGCTTAAATATGGTATGGTTTCTCTTACACAAAAAACTCCATATTGAAATAAAAGGCAAGAAGAAAAAAGAGAGAAGAAAGTTATTGTAATCCAGTGTGGACAATGTATCTAAAAGTGTACCTTGATTTAGGATAATTGCCTTGTGTGTTTTATATGGCCTGATAGCCTGGCTGGTAATCTGTATGTGTGATAGTTAACTTTATAAAAATGTATCAGATACATAAGTGAATCGGATGTTGGCAGGAAAGGGGAGAGGGAAAAGGAAAGAATTGAAATCTGTATACATGTGTACCGACTCCCCACAGTGAGTGGAATCATTATGTATTGCAAACACGGACTAATAAAAACTAAAATTAAAGAAAGGGTCAGTAATGACAGATGGTTCATTCATTTATTTTCTCTCTTTTTTTTTTTTTTAATTTTCTTCAGCTATCGGGGATTGAACCCAGGGCTTTTACACTGAGCTATCCCCTCAGCCCTTTTTGAAAAGGGTTTGAGGCAAATTTCTCTAGGTCACTAAATTGCCTTGGCTGGGCTTCAATTCTTGGGTTCAAATGATCCTCCTGCCTCAGCTTCCCAAGTAACTGGGACTCTAGGTGTTTGTCCCTGTGACTTCTCACATTCACAAATTTTTACTCTTTTTTTTTTTTGAGACAGAGTCTCCCTTTGGAATTCAGGCTGGCCCTGCGCTCAGCCTCCAACTCACATCACAGCAATCCTCCTGCCTCTGCCTCCTGAGTGCTGGGATTATAGGCGTGAGCCACCACGCCCGGCACTACAGATTTTTACTCTTCACTTACTATATATTAAGCAGCACACTAAGTAGTAGATGGGAAGGGTTAGGGTGGGGAACAAGAACCTGTGAGGAGACATTAGGCATTGTCCCGAACTTCCCAGCAATATTTTTTTAAGAGATCTAGCAAAAATAGTCATGATAAAAGGCCTCAAGTTTCAAATCATGTGTTTCGTGATAGTTTCAAATGAATTCTGAATAGATTCATAGTTCTCCCCAGGGGCTGCTCCTGTATTTGAAACACCCGGGACCATTTCCAGGATGCTAACACTTACTTTGTCTTTCCGGTCAGTGTCATTCACAGAGCTGTTATTTACAGAGGGAATTTGCCAGGGCAGCTGCAGGAGGGCTTTTCTCTTTCAACATCAGCACCAAACTGGGCACTGTGGCTAAGAAATAAACAGGGCCACATGGAATGACATCAGCGTGGCCGCCAGGCATTGTGTGCAGGAGGCCTGTGCTCGAGGGGAAGGGGAGGCTCCATCTTATTGGCATCAGGAATGTTTTTCTTGCAGGCTTGGTTCCCTGGCTGAGTTTTACTTTACCTCGTGTTTCTTTTGTCCTTTCTTTCCTAGCCCAGAGTCCTGGAGCCCTTTTCCTCTCCACTTGTGGGATTTTTTTATCAGACCATAAAAACCTCATGAACCATAGAAAGGAAAGGTTAGACGGAAGCGGATTAATGGTAGCAGGTGCTGGGCTGAGAGAGGCGGGGCAGCGCTGCTCCTGAGGAACAAGGTGGGCATTTGCAGGAATGCTCAAAGATATATGTGTTATTCCAGTTCTTTCTTTCTGTTTTGTTTATCATCATCATATTATTATTATTATTATTATTAGTCAGGATCTCACTATGTAGCACAGGCTGGCCTTGAACTTGCAGCGATCCTCCTGCTTCAGCCTCCTGAGTGCTGAGATTACAAGTGTGTGCCACCACACCTAGGAGTTCAGTTTGTTACTTTGCTTGAGGGAGGCGAACAAAACACATTGATCTGTGAACTGAGTGGTTCCCAGAACCAGAGTAGGTCTTGAGTCCTCTGTTGAACAGTTGCATCAGACAGCACAGCAGGCAAGTGGCTCAATGGTACATCTTTTATCTACTGTGGGCCAGACCCTGAGTTCTACCCTCAACATGACAAAACAACAAGAGAAACATAGAGGTGAAAAATAAAAACAATTGGATTTGCTACAATGTAGCACAATTAGTGAGTGAGTGAATTATAGCTTCACTAGTTTATTATCTGTAGCTTCACTATTTAATAGACCACTGGGCCTTCTGTGACCAACCAGGAAGCCGTTGTTAGAACTAAGCTCTGTACTGCCTCCGTCTGTTGGCCCAGGGCCATGGCCTCCTATAAAATGTTCTTTCACGGGGGCAATGGGACTGCATTAATCCTGAAGGTGCTGGACGCTCAATTCTGCAGATATACTAAACTAACACTTTATCCTGATTACTCTTATGATATGTGAATTAGAAATTCAATTAAAAACAAACATGAAAGAAGCCAGATATAAGCAGTACAACCAATGCATCTATGTGTATGCAAGAACCAGCAGCCAGCCTGCTCCGAGGACAGAAGAGTGGCCGCAGCAGAGGGAGGAGCCAAGCACTGTTGGGAAGAAGAGCGAAGACTTGCTGGGGAGACAGAAAGAAATGTGCAGGTCCTGCTTTGGGCAGTGGCTCCAGAGTAGGTACCATTATCTGAAAAGTCCTGAATGTATGTGAAGGTCTGTACATCTCCCTGATGTTAATTTTACCTCACTGAGAAAGTAAAAATAGAAAAATTTAAAAGTAAGGTGGGTGTGGTGGTTTCAGACACCTGTGAATACTGTACTCTGTCAGAGGCCTTGGATTTGGAGTGGCATGTGTAATTCCAGCTTCCTGAGAGCCTGAGGCAGGAGGACTGAGAGTTTGGTGCTAGCCTGGAGAGACAGAGACAGAGAGAGGAGAGAGAGAAGGGGAAGGAGTAAAGAAAAGAAGGAAAGAAGGAAGATAAAGGAACATTTAAAAAGTGAAGCAGGTAGGTATGATGGCACGTGCCTATAATCCCAGCACTCAGGAGGCTGAGGCCGGAGGATTGCCATGAGTTTGAGGTCAGCCTAAACTACAGAGCAAGACCCTGTCTCAAACAACAACAAAACAGTAAAAAAAAAAAAAAAAAAAAAAAAGCAAAAATGAATATCCCAGAAAAAAGGGCAGCCTCTGATTTGACAGGTTTTCCTGTATTCAAGTCACCTGTTTTATTATTTTTTAGCTGCAGATTTTTTCTTTCTTTAATTTTTTTTAACATTGCCACATAAAGGTGGAACATATTTGTGAGGTACCATGAGAACTATTTTCTGCTGTTTCATTGGTTATCTTATGAGTGTAATTTCAGAGGGGAGGAGGTTGCATTATGACTCACATGCAGGCCTTTTCTACATGGATTTATTTTGGATAACTTTGTTACTTTGAGTCAGAGGAGGCTGGCCCCCGCACTGTGATGGCATTGCACCCCCGCTGGGGTGGACTGACACAGTGGTTGCAGGCTGTGGTTTTGCAGTAGAGGCCCCGGATTTGCATCCTGCCCCAGCCGTTTGACGCTTGCCTCACGTACCAGCCTCACCCACACGTTGGTTATGTGATTTGGTGCAACTTGCTTACCATCTCCAGGACTTCCTGCTGGTGTGAAGTGTGGAAGACAGTAACTTTCTTCGAATAAGCAGGGCCTGGGGCAAGGCCAGACAAGACCACAAAAGCACATGAAAAGATGCCCCATGTCTGCACTCACTGGACACACAAATCAAAGCCACACTGAGGTACTAGTCCACTGGGGTGTAACACACAGGAATGACATTACTGGTGTTGCAACCGCACAAAAGACAGATAACCAGCAGGTGGGTGAGGGTGTGGGGTGTGAAATCACGTTGGAAAACCGTCTGACACGGCTACCCCACAACCCAGGAGTCCCTTTCCTGTATATTATTTTGCAGTACCAGGGATTGAACTCAGGTCCTTGTGCTTCCAAAGTAGGCACGGTACCACTTGAGCTAAATCATCAGCCCTCCTGTGTGTGTTTCCAAGAGGAAATTGTACACAGATGCTCAGAGCCAAGAACTAGAAATGATCAAATGATAATCAACTGATAAATAGACAGATACAACATCTAACTATACAACTGACTGCTATTCGGCAACACAAAGGATTGTGTGAGTAGGTAAACACCCAAACAATGTAAAGCAGATACTGAAGATATCACAGTAACCAAAGGGTGAAGGCGATTCCAGTGTGACAAATGAGTAAACAAAACGCGATATACACATACAATAGAGAATTGTTCAGCTCTTTTTTAAAAAGATTGAAAATTCCATCAAGTACTGTGCATCTCGGCTGCGAATCATAACTATAAAGCTCTAGTAGTGCATGTACGGTATCAGTTTAATAAAAATGGCAATGCAACACATTGAGAGGACAAGAGGGACCAAGAGTGGTTGTAGAAAGGGGATTTATTAACTGGGAGTTGAGCAAATCAAGATAAACTTAATATTTGCAAAAACATGTGTTAATGTGTTATTTGATGGCATGTAAACTTAGCCAAGTGCATAAAGTAGGAACAAAGAAGTTGCCTCTGAGAATAATTTTGGAGGGGAGCAAGTAAATAAACTGGGGTGCTTGTAGTTTTGGTCGTGCCAGGCACTGAACATCGCACCTTGTGCATAGTAAATAAATTTTCCACCACTGAGCTGTCCTCGTAGCCTGACAAGCTGGTTTATCTTGTCAGTTTTAAAATTCTGCTTCAGGGCCGGGGATTTAGCTCAGTGGTTCTGGCGCCTGTCTTGTAAGCACAATGACCCAGGTTCGATCCCCGGTAACCACATACTATACTGGGTGTGGAGACTCACGCCCAGCAGCAACCAGTGTCACATACCACCGTGCCGGGTGTGGTGGCTCACGCCTGTAATCCCAGCACTCGGGAGGCAGAGGCAGGAGGATTGCTGTGATGTGAGTTTGAGGCTGAGCTCAGGGCCAGCCTGAACCACAAAGCGAGACCCTGTCTCAAAAAACCTAAAAAAAAAAAAAAAAAAAGAAAAGAAACTGCTTCAACTAAAAGCCACGCAAGTTGGAGGCACATGCTACTTCCATGGCAAAATATAACTTAAAATGGAAACCTAGAATTCGAGTGATTGGATCTCATGACTGCTGAACTGTTTTGCATGCCTATTCCTAGTTCAGAAAAATTGGGATTAATTTTGGAACTCAGAGAAACCAGAAGGGGGAGACAGGCAAGAAATGGAAGCATTGGGAGGACACCTCTCCACTTACAGTCTCTGACTCCTGGGCCTACGTCTCTGTTGTCCTTTGTGACTTGAAACCACGAACTCTGGGTGTCACACAGTGGCACCTTCCAAAATCCCACTGCTCTTTTAGCCCTGGATCTCTAGGAGTCTTTGCAGCCCTGCTTCCCCGGTGCACTACCTCATCTCACTCTCTCTCCGCTGTCTGGCCCGGCTTCCACTCTGACTCTTGCTCAATACTTCCTCTCCTAAACATGATACTTGGCACTGTCTCTGGATTTCCTCACTCAGGGCTCGGACTCCAAGTCCTCTGCATCCCACAGGCCACAGCTGCAGGCCATCCACACCCCACCCCTGCTCCGGCAACACAGGCCTGGACAGAATCCCAGATCCACTTGCGTGACCAAGTGGGAAAGACATCTTGGAGAGAATTGTTACATGTCTGCGGTCTCAGCCTCTTCCTTATTAGTCACTTAGGAGAAATTCTTATTTATGTTATGTAGATACAAAGTGTACAGCAATTAGACCTGAGATGGGCATGTAGTAGAGCTAAGGGAATGTGGCTTCAATAAAACATGGAAATATTCAAGTGTAGTGGCCCACATCTGTCATCCCAGTACTTTGGGAAGCTGGGGCAGGAGGATCCTAGGTCTAAACTCAGACTGGAAAACTTTAGTGACTTAGGAAGAAGCTACCTTAGAATTAAAAAGTAGAAAAGAGCTGGGTGCGATGTAGCTCAGTGAGAGGGCCCTGCGTTCAATCCACCGGACAGGTGGAAGGGTGGGTAGAGAAGCACAGAAGTAAGACTTCAAACAAAGCCCAGAAACCACAGCAGACAGCTGGCGGAGGGTATGCAAGGGTAGCAGAATCAGCAGACTTCTGCAAACATGGCCCAGCTGGGTTTCAGATTTCAAGCATTCTTGAGGACAAAGCCAAACAAAACAGCTGCGTCCCATAACTGGATGGTCTTTGTTGCTCAGCCCTTGGCCTTAATACCCAGAGGCTCTGACACACACTATCTTTGAGGTACAAAGAAAAAAACACTGGAGTCCTCTGGGATTTGTCTTCCCCGTCTCATCTCATCCACTTGCAAACGTCCCCAGACCGGCAGGCCTGAGCTCATGGTCAAACCCACAGTTGGGCTATGACCTGTGAGCCACTCATCGACTTCTCCTTGCCTCAGAACCAGCTTCCCACACACTGGCAGCTTCTTGACACACCACCCATTTAACAGTGATGTCAATATTTCCCCTGGGAAATCCGACCACTGCCCAGAGCCTCTGACTTCAAGACTGCCCTTTCCCTCCAGGCCTGGAGATGGAGCCCAGGTCCTCCTGCGTGCCAGGCAACTGCTGTACTCCTGAGCTACACACTCAATATGTTTTATTTTGAGATAGGGTCTTGAAGATTGCCCCGTTGGCTTTGAGCTTGAGATCCCCTTGCCACAGTTCTCAAGTAGGTGGGTTGACAAGCATGCACTGCCATGCCCATCTCCAATGCTGGAATTTTTTTTTTTTTTTTTTGGAAAGGGTCTCACTTTGGAGTTCAGGCTGGCCCTAAGCTCAGCCTCCAACTCACATCACAGCAATCGTCCTGCCTCTGCCTCCCGAGTGCTGGGATTACAGACGTGAGCCACCACGCCCGGTACTGTGGTATGTGGTACTGATTGCTGCCGGGCGTGAGCCTCCATGCCCAGTATTGTAATGTGGTTACCGGGGATGGAACCCAGGTCCTTGCGCTTGCAAGACAGGCGCCGGAACCTCTGCGCTAAATGCCTGGCCCTATCTTTTCAATTCTAGTATACTTAAGGTGAGCTCAGTGTAATGGCACACACCTGTAATCCCAGCTATTGAGGAGGCTGAGGCTGGAGAATTGAAAGCCAGAGGCTAGGCTGGATAACTTAGTGAGTTACCGTCTTTAAATATAAGTTAAAAAAAGGGCTGGAGATATAGCTCAGTAGCAGATACTTGCTTAGCAAGTATAAGGTTCTAGGTCGAACCAATCCCCCAATAGGTAGATAGATGATAGATGGTTAGATAGATAGATGATAGATAGATAGGTAGATAGATAGATAGGTAGATAGATAGATAGATAGACTGATAGACTGAAGATCTTTGACTTGAGTTGGAAGTGTGGCTCATGGGTAATAACTTGCCTAGGACGTGTTAAATTTGGGTTTTGATCCCAAAGACTGCGAACCAAAACAAAGATAAAACAGAAAAGATATTTGACTTGGATCCTTTTCATGGGAAATTGGTACTTTATTGACCCCAGACTTTCACAGTTCACAGTCCAGCAAGATTAAGCAAAAACAAAAAATGTGTGCACACAGGAGAGGGAGGGAGGATCTGAGAGGCCAGTTTTGTCCAGCAGCAATGTTTGCCAAAGAACAATTATCAACATGATCTCAGAAAATAAGACTGCTTTTTAGATTCTGTACATGAAGGTCTTGGGCAAACGTCCTGCATTAAACTTAATTTTCTCATTTGTCTCGTGTTGTTTGGCCCCTGGGAACCATCAAACCCAGCAGGTTGGTGGAGGCACCGCACAGGGCTGCACGGCCATCTAGCGGCCAACTCTTCTTACTGCATGGGCAAGTGACGGCGGTTCCATTTCGCAGTTCCCACAATGGCTAATTCCCACCCCGCAGGATCTATCCTTTTGAAATCGGTTTCCCAAAAATTTTTACGGCTTAACGTTTCTCTAGTGAGAGAAACTGAAGGCGTAAATGAGGTCCAGTGTATGATAGGTATTGTGAAATAGGAAGAAAACGTTCAAAGGGAAAGGAGACTTGAGCGAGGGGAAGGGGGAAAGCAAAGAACGGAAAGGAAAATTTGGTGGTAAAAAGAAAAAAAACGGAAACAAAGCTTATGTATAGAGGGAGTTGGGGGTTAAAGGAAGGGCAAGGGAGAAGGGAACGATGAGAATCAGACATGTCATGTACAGGTACAAATTCTCGATGTTGAATGTGATCATAATGT
This sequence comes from Petromus typicus, assembly GCA_004026965.1. Classification (NCBI taxonomy): domain Eukaryota; kingdom Metazoa; phylum Chordata; class Mammalia; order Rodentia; family Petromuridae; genus Petromus; species Petromus typicus. The sequence continues at coordinate 21,407 of PVIR01016904.1, forward strand.
ATTCCTAAAACGTACCAATAGACTCCGTAATATTTCCTCTTTATAAATCTGAAGGTTGGGTTGGCAGCCCAGAACAGCCATTCGGAGGACTATTGCCAGGCCAGAGGGCCTGAGACAGGGCTTGCCATCGACTGGGCCTGGGGGTGCCCCCTAAGGGCCCTGACCTTTGGTTTCCTCTTGTGCAATGAGGAAGAAGCAGTGGACCGATCGTCCTTATGATGAAGGGTGCGTGTGACGCGCTGTCCAGTTCCTGAAGGGGAAACTGTGGGTACTAATTGTTCGCTGCTTCGTTTAATATGGTACGGGCTGGATAGAAACCCACCGAATGGGGTACAGTAAAAGGCTTACTACGAGAAGGAGGAGCAGTGTCTCCGAAGGTCCCAAGTCTTCTCTATAATGTTTTCTAGTGTTGAGGAATTTTTTTCTATAGAGATTATACACATCTTTTTATATTGAAAGCTAAAAACTTGGGGGGAGGTGTTAGAAATTGAACCTAGACCCTAGAAGATACTACACAAATGCCATATCAATGATTTTATCATGTATTTTAATTTTGATGCTATTATACACGGTATTTTTTATTAGATATGGTTTCTACATATGCTATATATAGAGATCTCTCTCTGCGTGTATATATATGTACATATATATGCCCTTTTTTGCGGGAGGAGGTCACTGGGGATGGAACCTTGGGCCTCATGCTTACAAGATTGGAGAAGTACAGCTAAATTAAATCCCCAGCCCTAAATATGCTATTTTTAAAAAACCTGATTTTACAATGCTGTGTGTGGTGACTCACGCCACCAGCAATCAGTACCATATACCACAGTCCTAGGTGTGGTGACTCATGCTTGTCATCCCAGCACTCAGGAGGCAGAGGCAGGAAGATTGCTGAGATAGAGGCTGAGTTCAGGACCAGCCTGAATTACAAAGCAAGACTTTGTCTTGAAAAAACTTTTAAAAAATTAATTTTATTGGTACATTTTATATACACATATAATCACAATCAACACTGAGAGTTTGTACCAGTACCTGACAAAACGTAATTGTCATTTTTTTCTATGATACTTTTGTTTTTAACAATTTGTTATATAATTGGTGCTTGTATATAACTGTACCTTTCTTTTAAAGATAGGATCTCACTATTTTACCCATGTTGTCTTGGCTGGCCTCAACCCCCTGGGCTCAAGTGATCCTCCTGCTTCAGCCTCCTGTGTAGATAGGACTACAGGGGTGCATCACAGACCTTTTCTTGAGACAGGGTCTCGCTTTGTAGTTCAGGTTGGCCCTGAGCTCAGCCTCCAATTCACATCACAGCAATCCTCCTGCCTCTGCCTCCCAAGTGCTGGGATTACAGGCGTGAGCCACCACGCCCAGCACTGTGGTATGTGGTACTGATTGCTGCTGGATGTGAGTATTGTACAGGGATACCTGGGATTGAACCCAGGCCCTTGAGCTTGCAAGACAGGCACTGGAACCACTGAGCTAAATCCCCGGCCCAAAAGAAATGTGTATCTCTATGGATGCTTTTTTTTTTTTTCTGAGATAGGTCTTGCTTGTAGTTCAGGCAAGCCCTGAGCTCAGTATATAGCCCAGGCTAGCCTTGAACTCACAGTAATTCTCCTGCATCTGCCTCCCAAGTGCTAGGATTACAGGCATGAGCCTCCCCACCCAATACTGTGATATGTGGTACTGATTGCTGCTGGGGTGAGTCTCCATGCCCAGCTTTGTTGTATGTTGTATGTTGTATGTTACTGGGGATCGAACCCAGGCCCTTGCACTTGCAAGACAGGTACCAGAACCCCTGAGCTAAATCCCCAGCCCTCATCACAGCACTTTAAAGTACATTTTTCATATTGACCTTGTATGTAGTTCTCTTGGCTAAATTATCTTATTTATTCTATTTTTCCCAATTTCAGAGAAGAGATTAATAAACACATTGTTGTCCCAGTAGAACAGACTCTTATAGGAAGAGCTCAGAAAATGTTATTAACATGAAGAATAAACAAAAATTAATAAGCTTATCCATTTTCTACCTACACAGAAATATTCATAAAAGGATGATAATACACTAAAATAGAAGTTATTCTGAGAAGCAGGCCTGGGGTCACAGCCCAGCCTCTGTGCCTGGGGCAGCCACTGTGCCCGAATGACTTGGCCCAACAGCAGCAAAGGTCGCCTCAGATCAGCCCCAGGCCCTGGCAGTTTCCAGCGGCCACTGAGCCCAAAGGAGTTGTACTTTTCTTCCCAGAACCCTTCCTGACACAAATAAGGGTGGTGACTTGCTTCCTGCTGGGACTGAGGATTATATCCATGTAAGAATCCGAGGGCAGGAAGACCCTTACCACTGTCCAAGGGATCGCTGAATTGGTCAAGGCGTTTAAGAAGAAATCTGCCTGCAGTGCTACTGTCACGGCACAGCCAGAATATGGAGGAGTGATCCAGACCTAGGGTGACTAGCACAAGAACGAGTCCAGGTCCTGGTAGAGAGTGGGCTGGCCAAGGCCCATCAGCGGAAGGGCTCCTGGGCTCTAAGAGCTTGTGGCTAATGGAAGCTTATGTGAAGGCTTCCCTGCAGTAGGTAGAAATGTCCCTTCAGTCCCTGTCACAAGTTTGTTTATTTATTTATTTATTAGGTTTTTTGAAACAGGGTCTCGCTTTGTGGTTCAGGCTGGCCCTGAGCTCAGCCTCAAACTCACATCACAGCAATCCTCCTGCCTCTGCCTCCCGAGTGCTGGGATTACAGGTGTGAGCCACCACGCCCAGCACTGTGGTATGTGGTACTGGTTGCTGCTGGGCGTGAGTCTCCACACCCAGTATAGTATGTGGTTACCGGGGATCGAACCTACGTCTTTGTGCTTGGGTGAACCTGGGTCCACTGAGCTAACTCCCCGGCCCATCCCTGTCACAAGTTTAAAAACCTCACCACTTGTATAGTGTAATTATTTGAGGTCTGCTTTCTCTTGGAGCAGTGTAACTGTGCAATAAACTGCAGGGTGCCATGCTGAGAAAATAAAAAAATTATTCTGTAGCGATTTTTTTTCAAATTGTACTTATTGTTTTATATTATTTTCCACTTTTAAACAATTCCATAGCTGGGGAGGGATGTCTATGAAAGGTGCTAGCGGATTTGCCTTTCTCAGGAGTAAGTGGAATATCAGTTCCACTTCCCAGCAAGAGAAGGTGGTACGTGCACGGAGCGTGGATACCACAGCCCCATGTTTTACTCCTGTTTAAACATACTTCTTGTTGCACATTTAACTTGGGTGAGTTAAAAAACTTCAACCATTGATTCATCTGTAAAACGAAGAATACCACATATCCAATAGCAGTGGCCATTAAACGCATTTACTCTAATAGTTAACTTTTAGGTTCACATGGAGTCTTATCAAGAATAAATAATGAATGTTTTATTTCATTCTGCTTAAACATTATCCTTTCATTATTGCCCAATTTCAGGGCCTGAGACCTTCAGTTCAACGGGGACCAGTTGTAATAAAAACACAACCCTTGTTTTATTTCCCATCTTAGAAGAAGAGCTACCAAACCAGGCATGGTGGCACCCCCCTGTAATCCCAGCTACTCAAGAGGCTGAGGCAGGACAATTTTGAGCTCAAGGATAGCCTGAGAAACTTATCAAGCTCCTGTCTCAAAATTTAAAAAAAAATTTTTTTTTTTTAATTTAAGGGCAGAAGAAGTAACTCAGTGACAGAGCGCCAGCCTACTGTGTACAAGGCCCTGTATTCAAAACCTAGTTCCACAAAAAACAAAATAAAAAGAGCTTTCAAATTTACTGTTAAGTGTATTTGGTAAAAGTCTTTAGTAGATTAGATTTTGCGAGATAATCTCTTTTTTCTGACTTTTCTAAATAAGGACTAATGTAGATGTTATGGCTTCTCTTCTTTCTCTCTCTCTCTTTTTTTTCCCCCTGTGCTCAGGAAAAGTTGTACCCAGGACCTCATGTGGTAGTAGACAAGCATTCTCCTATTGCGCTCTGCTGGAGCCTTGCTTCCTACTCTTAACAGTGGTCATCATCAGGATGGAGGTGTGGCATAAGGCTGCATGACATTATGGGAAACTTTTCCTTTCTAAGCTATAAAGTACTTTAACAGCTGAAAAATCTACAGTGAATATGTATTTCTTTTGTCATCAGAAACAATAAAGCCATAGGGCATTTTAATTAAATTGGTGAAACATCAACACAAAATAATAAAATATATCATTCTCTCATTAAGTTTTGGAAAGACATAAGCAAGTTCAAATTCTTCACAAATACTTCCATATCATCAACATTGAACCCTACCTCAGTCTTCGTCTGGAGTATTAGTTTCTAATTCTCCCTGAACTGCAGCATATAGTGAGACTCTGTGGTAAAGGCTATTGCCTTTTTTTTTTTTTTTTAGGTTTTTTGAGACAGGGTCTCGCTTTGTGGTTCAGGCTGGCCCTGAGCTCAGCCTCCAACTCACATCACAATCCTCCTGCCTCTGCCTCCCGAGTGCTGGGATTACAGGCGTGAGCCACCACGCCCGGCACTGCGGTATGTGGTGCTGGTTGCTGCTGGGTGTGGGTCTCCACACCCAGTATTGTTATGTGGTTACCGGGGAATCGAACCCAGGCCCTTGCACTTGCAAGACAGGTGCCGGAACCACTGAGCTAACTCCCCGGCCCCCAAGCTATTGCCTTTTTGACAGACACTGTTATCTCAGTAATTCATACTAGTGTCTCTGTGATGGATGTTCTTGTCCCTGTGGTGGATGTTGTCTCAGCAGTGGGTGTTGTTGTGTCTGCTGGTGCTGGTATCACTGAGATAGAGGCTGCTGTTTCCAGGGTCAATTATGTTGCCTCTGTGGTGGACAGCTTTCCCTGAGGTGTCCATTTTTGTCTCTGTGGTGGATGTTTTTGTCCCTATAGAGACACCATAGTCCCTATGGAGGATACTGTTTCAATGATAGATGTACTTGCTCTAGTGGACACCATTGTGTCTGTAATGGCTGTTATTGCCTGTGTGGTGAATACTGTTCTCTGTGTGGAGGATGCTCTTGTCTGTGTGGCTGAAAGTTTACCTCTGTGGTATAAATCGTTGTCTCAGTGGTAGATGCTGTTATCTCTGGTGGATGGTGCTGTCTGTGTGGAGAATGCTGTTGTCTCCATATTGAGCAATCTTTTTTTAAAAATTGATTTTATTGGTACATTTTATATACACATTATGATCACAATCGACATTGAGAATTTGTACCAGCACTTGCATATTGCACATTCTGTCACTATAATCAGCCCTGTTGTCTGTGATGGATTCTGTTGTCTGTGTGATGAATGCTGATGGGGCTATACACATGTTCTCTTTTTAGGCCCAAGTGCCTACTTTCCATCTGATCTGGGATTTGACTGCTAAAACCTCATGAGTACATCCTTCTTTGAAAGACTCCCTTAGCCAGTGGGGGCTGCCTTGTCAGGAGATTCCTGAGAGGTTACCACATAGTCAGTTACCACCCATGGCCAGTGACTGACTAATGGGGTGGAAAGTAAAAGCCCAGCTTTCCAGCCTTAAGGCTGGACAGACAGCAATGTGATTAAACACTCTTGAGTCCACTGTGGAATTGGGTTGTGGTTCGACCTCTTCTGGAAGCACGTATGTGCTCAATTTCTCCCGCCCTATCCTGTTTTTCTCACTTCCTCTCAAGTTTCTCCTTAGAGTTGTCCCTCAGTGAATCAGTTGCTTGAGACTCCCTGCCTCAGTTTCCTCTTCTAGCAGATATGATCTAAGCCTGGTTTGTGCTGTGGTTTGGATATGACTTGAGGGTGTTCCCCAAGGTTGGAAGCTTGGTCCTCAGTGTGAGAATATTCAGAAGGGGTGGGCAGGGCCTAAAATATGGTAGGTAAGTCCTTAGAGGTACTGTCTTCAGGCAGGAAGAATGGAGCCAGGCATTGGGACACAGGGCTGTAACCCCAGCAGTCTGGGAGGTGGTGGAAGGAAGGTTGCAAGTTCATACCAGTCTGGCAACCTAATGACCTACTGAGACCCTGTCTCAAAATAATGGGATTAATCTAACTGTAGTTCTCTCAGGACCCTGGTTAGTTCTCCTGAGTGGGGTGTCAGAAAGCGAGGCTCTCCAGAGGTTTGGTTGGTCCATTCTAAAAGCAGCAATTTCCCTTTCTTCTCTTCTGCCATATTGTGATGCAGCCGAAAGAACTATCACCAGACATCAAACAGATGAAGCCATCTAATCTTGGACTTTCAGTTTCCAGAACTATGAGCTAAATAAACTTCTTTAAAAAGTAGCCTACTTCAAATAATAAGGGCTGGCGATGCAGCTCAGTGGTAGAGCACTTTTCTAGCTTGCACAGGCCCTGGTTCCATCCCCGGGGCTCTGAGTAGCCCCCAGGACCTGCTGCCTCCTCCACCCTGGGATGTGAGTAGAAGGAAGAAGAGCGCATGCGCTGGACAGGAGTTTGACCTTTGGACTTGGCTCTGCCGGCAATGTAGGGAGATTTTCAGAGTTTCTTTAATTATCTGATATGATATAAGTTTTTCATACTTCAGCTATGTTGAACACCCGTAATGAAGTTTGAATCAGTTTTAGCACAAGGACTCTATATTCGTCCATTTCTCTGTTGCTATCATGAAATACCCAAGGCTGGGGAGCCTACGAAGCTGAGAGGTAGCGTGACTGCTTGTCAGCATGTGGGAGGCTCTGGGGTCTGTCCCCAGCTCAAAAAAGAAATGACGAGGGCCGGGGATTTAGCTCAGTGGTTCCAGAGCCTGTCTTGCAAGCACAAGGACCGGGTTTGATCCCATGGTAACCACATACAACACTGGGTGTGGAGACTGACGCCCAGCAGCAATCAGTACCACATACCACAGTGCCGGGCGTGGTGGCTCACGCCTGTAATCCCAGCACTCAGGAGGCAGAGGCAGGAGGATTGCTATGATGTGAGTTTGAGGCTGAGCTCAGAGCTAGCCTGAACTACAAAGTGTGACCCTGTCTTTAAAAATATATAAAATAATAATAATAAAACGATGAAACTAAAGAAAAGAGGCGTATTTAGCTCATGTTTTGGAGATTCAGGCACAGTACTGGCCCCAGCCCAGCGCTGATGAGGATTTTGTGGTGGATGCGTCATGGTGGCAGAGCAGGCAAGGGCAGAGCATGATGAGGAAAGGAATGGGAGCTAAACCACAGTGGTGCGTTTGCCAGCTCAGGTCCACCCCACATCCAGGGAACCACATCTGGGACATGCAGGACACTGTGGCCACTGAGAAGGGGCTGCTTCTCAGCCTCTGACTTCAGTAAATTCCTATCTCTTTGCAGCACGGATCTTCTGCTGGCCAGAACTTAACCTCGGGCCTGCACAGTGCCTGAGTCACATGCTCCTTGTTTTGCAGCTTGAAACAGGTGGACAGGATGCCTTGTCCCTGTAAGCCTTGGACACCGAGCCCCGGGGCCTCTCAGAGGTAGCCTGCATTCCTCTCGGGAGTGTCCCCGCCCCAGGACAGGACATCTTGTTGACACAGATAACAAGGAAAGGTTAGAGCCACACCCTGATGTGAAAATCCTCTCCATAACTTCTCACCGAGTGTTCTGGCACAAAACAGGTACCCGCGGGGCTTCAGAGAGCTGCTCCTAGTCACTGGACACCCTGTGGTGGCAGTGGGAACACACCCTCTTTTGCCTTCTTCCAGTCCAGGTCAAAGATGCAGATAATTCAACAAGGGGGACCCCGGATGCAGCCTGTTCTTACAGTATCAGTCATGTTAGTGCAACATGGCGAACCAGGGGTCTTTGAGGAAGCGCACACAGAGGCAAACTTGCTCTTTTATCAGCCTCAGCTGAGGCCCAGCTGGGTCCCATGAGGGAAGAACTACATTCCCTGCTGAGGCATTGCCCCCGGCGACCTCCTCCTAAGCACCACCAATTTATGTTATGTCATGTCATGTTATGTTATATTATGCTATGCTATGCTATGTTATGTTATGTTATGTTATGTGGATTGGACTCAGACATTTCTTACTGAACTACATCTCCAAGCCTTTTAAAATTTTGAAATAAGGTCTCATTGAGTCACTAAGTTGCCTAGGCTGGACAGGCTTGAACTTCAGATTCTCCTGCCTCAGCCTCCCAGAGTCCTGGTAACAGACATGCACCCCTGTGTCCAGTTTAGGCTCCATCTGTTGAAGATTCTACTATTTCTTACTTTGCCACACTGAGGGCCCACTTCCTGACACATGAAACTTCGCTCAGACCACACCTATACCATGCAAAACCCTTCGTTGGCCCGACAGAACTTCTTTGGAACTGAGGCCACTCACATCTTACCCAGCCCTCCTTCCTGTCCTCTCCTTTTACAGGGTGAGACCTGTGTCAAGGTCGTGGGGCCCCGCCTCTGTTCCTGCTTCTCACCTGTAGGCCTTTGCTCTGTCACTTTCTTTAACATTTAATCCTACCTGGGCATCTGCTTCTTGGAGAATGTAAAGAGACACAGCTAGATTTTCAGATTTTTTTTTTAAAGTAGAAATATGCATTATCCACAATGTGGAAATCCTGTTATTGTCAGTTTCACCAGAGGAAATTTACCATCTCCATCAGCAGGTAAGTGAATTTTTCAGGAACCCGGTGGCCAAACCTGAGCATTGTAGATATGATATGTTGAAATCAACAAACACCAAGTGAAAATACAAGTTGCTCCTCACTAAACCCCCAAAATAAATGAGGTGACACCCAATATTTCTTTTAAAAGCCACTTTAAATGAGGGGGGTTGTGGCCAAGGCAGAAAATTTGAAGAAGTTCCTACAAAAAAGTTACAAATTGATGAAAAAGAGAAATAATGTCCTAATGTTCTTACAGCGGACTTTACCTCACTCTGGCACAAGAAGCTAAACCAATGGGCTAGGTAAAATGTAGAACACAAAAGTAGATACATCTGACTTGAGCAAAATTGAAAATTTCTGCACATCAAAGGATACTACCAAGGAAGTAAAACAAACCAGGTTTGGTGGTGCATGTCTGGAATCCCAGCACCCAAGAAGCTGAGGCAGGAGTAGAAGTTTTGAGTTTGAGGCCAGCCTGAGAGACATAGTTTAAGGCCAGCTCAAACTATTTAGTGAGATCCTGTCTCAAAAATACAAACAATGGGGCCAGGGATTTAGCTCAAGTAGTACTGCACCTACCTTGGAAGCATAAGGGCAGGAGTTGGAACCCAGCCTAGGAGTTTGTTAAACATTTTTAAAACAGGGAGAGGATGGGCCAGGGATTTAGCTCAGTGGTTCTGGTGCCCACCTTGCAGGTGCAAGGACCCCGGGTTTGATCCCTAGTAACTACACACAACAATACCCGGCCTAGCGACTCACACCCACCAGCAATCAGCACCACATACCACAGTGCCGGGCGTGGTGGCTCACGCCTGTAATCCCAGCACTCTCGAGGCAGAGGCAGGAGGATTGCTGTGATGTGAGTTTGAGGCTGAGCTCGGGGGCCAGCCTGAACTACAAAGCGAGACCCTGTCTCAAAAAAAAAGAAAAAAAGGGGCCGGGGAGTTAGCTCAGTGGTTCTGGCGCCTGTCTTGCAAGTGCAAGGGCCCGGGTTCGATTCCCCAGTAACCACATAACAATACTGGGTGTGGAGACCCACACCCAGCAGCAACCAGTACCACATACCACAGTGCTGGGCATGGTGGCTCACGCCTGTAATCCCAGCACTCGGGAGGCAGAGGCACGAGGATTGCTGTGATGTGACTTTGAGGCTGAGCTCAGGGCCAGCCTGAACCACAAAGCGAGACCCTGTCTCAAAAAAAAAAAAAAAAGAAAAGAAAAGAGTGCTACTAAGGATGTGGAAAAATGGAAAACCTCGTGTGCTGCTGGTGGGAATGCAAAACGGGGCAGCCACTTCGGGAAACACTGTGATAACTTCTTAAAGTTAAACATAGTTACCGTACCACTCCGCAATTCCACTCCAAGGCATATACTCACAGCAGTGATATTTATAATAACCAAAATTGAAAAAACAACAAATCTGATATATCCGTACAATAGAATACTATCTGGCAATAAGAGGATGAAATGCAACACAGATGAACCGGGAAAACATTACACCAAGTGGAAGAAGCCAGACACAAAACACTGCACATCGTGTGATTCCATTCACATGAAACATCCTGAGCAGGCAAATCGTAGAGCTCAAAGTAGATTCATGAGGAGAGGAGAGTTGGGCGATGTATTTTCTTTGGGGAGATGGAAATATTCTGAAAGTGGATATTGATGAAATCATTGTGACCATTTTGGAAAAACTACTGGATTGTATATCTTTAAAATCATTAAAATGGTACAGTTTTATATTATGTACATTTTATTATTATTTTAAATTGAGGATCCAGGAACACCGGCAGGAAGGGTCCCGGAACTTCAGATGAGGATGCCAGGTCCTGTAATGGTTTTCTGAACCGCTCAAAGCCATAGTTTCTTCTCTTTCTCCTTCCCATCCTCCTCCCTCCTTCCCTCGTCTCTCTTTTTGTTCTTCCCTGCCTCCCTCCCTCTCCTCCTCCTCCTTTTCCTTCTCCATTTTTGTGGGCTAGGCAATGCTCTCATCTGAACCACACCCACAGCCTCTAGAGCTGGTCTTGTTCCAGTGGATGAAGAGCATATGGCCCTTTGGCTGGTCTATTTAAACTTTTTTGGTTTTTTTTTTTTTTTGAGACAGGGTCTTGCTTCGTGGTTCAGGCTGGCCCTGAGCTCAGCCTCAAACTCACATCACAATCCTCCTGTCTCTGCCTCCCAAGTGCTGGGATTACAGGTGTGAGCCACCATGCCCAGCACTGTGGTATGTGGTACTGGTTGCTGCTGGGTGTGAGTCTCCACGCCCATATTGTTATGTGGTTACCGGGGATCGAACCCGGGTCCTTGCGCTTGCAAGACAGGCGCCAGAACCACTGAGCTAACTCCCCGGCCCCTATTTAAACATTTTTTAAAAAATCACAGCAGGGCCAGGGATTTAGCTCAGTGGTTCCAGCAACTGCCTTGCAAGCACAAGGTCCCTAGTTCGATCCCTGGTAACCACTTAACAATCAGTGCCACACACCAAAATGCCAGGTGTGGTGTCTTGTACATGTAATCCCAGCACTCAGGAGACAGAGGCAAGAGGATTGCTGTGAGTTCGAGGCTTGCCTGGGCTACATCCTGAGTTCAGGGTCAGCCTCGACTACAAAGTGAGACCCTTTCTTTAAAAAAATAAAATAAAATCACAGCAAAATATTGTGTGCAGAATACATAGAATTTACCATGGAAACCACTCTTCAGCATCTAGTTCAGTAATGGTAAGCAGAATCACACTGCAATCCATGTCAACAACTACTAGTCTTGTAAAACCGAACCTCTGTAACCACTGAGCCATTCCCTACCTGCCTCCAGCCCCACTACCTGTCACATTTTCTGTCTCTCAGTTTGACTACCCTCAGTTCCTTCAGTGGAATCATGTAGTATTTGCCCTCCTGTGACTGGCTTGTCTCACTCAGCATGATGACCTCCAGGTTCAGCCATGTTGTAGCATGGGTCAGAATTTCCTGTGTTTTAATAATCCATGCATGATTACGCCATACCTGTCTCCCTTCATCCATAAATTGACAGTTGCTGACTTTTTGGTTTATATACTGATTCAGTGCCCAGGAAGTACATAAAAAATTCATTTTTGTTCTAAACAACTTGAGAATGAAAAGTGGGAACATGACAAACGTTCTGCAGGCAGGTCTGGTGGCGTACACCTGTAACCCTAGCACCATCGACAGCCTGAGGCAGGAAGAGCTTGAGTTTGAGGACAGCGTAGCCTAAATATCAAGTCTCAAGACCCAAAACTATTCCATCACACTCCCACTGTCTTCCCAGACCCGTGGATCTTCACTGATCTTTGGCTTTGCTTGAGCACAATTTTCATAAGCCACAAACATGGGTGGATAAAAAAAATCTTTTCCTCTTTTTTTTCCCTTCCAGAATTGAGGATGCACCCAGGGACCTCTCACTGAGCTACATCCCCAACTCTAGCAAGGCTGAGTCTGACGGTTAGTTTGAGGTGTCAATTTAACTGAATTAAAGAATATCTAGAAACCTGGTAAAGCAGTATTTTAGGGTGTGTCTGCCAGCGTGTTCCCAGAGATTGGTACATGAGTCTGAGCAGCCCATGTGGGGGTGGATCCCCCTCACTGCATATGATGGGGGACACTAGCCAATCAAAGGGGATCCAGAGAGAATAGAAGCAGGAAATATGTGTTGGTCTCTCTTAGACCTGGGATATACTCTCTTCTCCTGTACTTGGATGTGACTCTAGGCGCTCCAGCATTCAGACTCCAGGACTTAGCACAGCTGTCCTAGATGACCTGTTGTAAGACTTCTCAGCCTCTATGATCAGAGGTATCAATTCCTAAATAAATATCCTCTATTTGTCTGCCTATCTATCTGTGTATCTATCATCTGTCTATCTATCTACCATCTATCTGTTTTATTGCTTCTGTTTCTCCAGAGAACCCTAATATAGCAGATGGAGTTTAATTGCTATAATGTCTGCTCTATGCCAGACACAGTGGAGAAAGCAAAGATAAATTCACTGTGGCTCTGCTCTTGTAGTTGGAGTAGAATCAGTTGCTGTTATTATTTATTTATTTATTTTTAGGTTTTTTGAGACAGGGTCTTGCTTTGTAGTTGAGGCTGGCCCTCAGCTCACTCTCAAACTCACATCACAGCAATCCTTCTGCCTCTGCCTCTGGAGTGCTGGGATTACAGGCGTGAGCCACTACGCCTGGCACCGTGGTATGTGGTACTGGTTGCTGCTGGGCATGAGTCTCCACACCCAGTATTGTATGTGGGTACCTGGGATCGGACCCGGGTCCTTGCGCTTGCAAGACAGGAGCCAGAACCACTGAGCTAAATCCCTGGCTCTATTGTTATTTATTTTTTTTTCAGTACTGGGGATTGAACCCAGGGCCTTCACCCTGAGCTATATTCTTAGTGCTTTTGTTATTTTGAGACAGGATGTAGCTAAATTGCCCAGGCTGGGCTGGACTTTGTAGCCCTCCTTCTCTCCTCCCAGAGTATCGAGATTATAGATCACACCCTCACATCTGGCTGGAAGTTGCATTTTTATTAATTTGGGTTTGGAATATCCCCCAGAACTCTTGTGTTGAAGGCTTGGTCCCCAGTGCAACAGTGTTGTGGGGTGGATGGATTCTTTGGGAGGTGCCTGGATCCTGGACACCGTGACCCCGTGACTGGATCAGCCCATGGATGACCACAGAGCTTCGAGGGATTTTGGATGGAAGTGGAACCATAGGAGGTGGGGTGTCCTTGAAGGAAGGACTTCCTTGGATGTGAATTCAAGTGTGTATTTTGAACCCTGCCCCTTCCTCTACCTCGTCCCAGTTTCCCAGCTGGGTTTAGTGGGCAGCTTTGCTCTAGTGTGTGTCCCATGCCATGATGTTCTGTCTTGCCCTGGGTTCAAAGCCTTTCAGGCTTATCAGCCAAGGACTGAAATGTCTGAAACTGAGCCAAAAGATTGAAGCTTTTTTCCAAGGCATTTTATCACAGCATAATATATGAAAATCTACATAAATTTGAATATTTGAATCACATCATGTAACAGGTGATGTTATTTTGCTCAACCAAAATTACCATTCAAAAGAAGGAGATGACTCTAATTTTGAGTTTGAACTGCTATTACAACAGTGCATCAGGCTCACTCTTATTTCTTCTGCAATTTTTTTCTGAGTTTCTACTAATCCTGGTCTTAGTGGTATGGATTCTGAAGCCAGATTCCTAAAGTAGACTCAAGATTTTAGCTGTGTGTTTTAAGTAATGACTATGCCTCTGTGAGGCATAGTTTCTCGAGTCAAATGGTGTTCTGATTAGCATCTTGTAGGGAGGGAAATGATATGATTCATGTAAAGTGCTTAGCACAGTACTTGAGAAATAGACGTAATAGAAGGAGAAGTAGCAGCAGACAGAGGGGTTCTTTTTGATAAAGAAGAAGGAAAGAAAAAGAGATAGAAGAGAAGGAGGAAGCAGAAGAGCAGAAGAAAAAAAAGAGAAGCAGTAGAAAGACTATTCGATGATGCTAGTGTGTTATCAATCTTCCTTTGATGCAATCACTAATTTTTAGGATCTTTATTCTTTTCTTACTCTCCCATGACAATGAAAATGAATGCTATCCCATTTCCATAAGGTCATAGACAGAAACAGATGCTTGGACACCGTGATCACTGAGTCTGTTCTCTCAAATCTCTGCCCCACTGACTTTTGGCTAATGCAGTATGAGCTGGCCCAGAGAATTCCACTGCTAGTGTAAGAACTTTTACAGCTCTACTTCCTTCCTTCATAGCAACCAGTAATATTTAAAGTGAGAGCCAACTTGGTATCAACCTGTGTTTCGGAGGGAGGCGACAGGGAACAGAGTCAACCAACATGTAATGGCTATGTAACACAAGATAGTACGATGTATCACATATATATTTCTATTGCTTGAAAATTCTGAGGTCTAGAAGCTTTTTGTTACTGAGGCATAATCGAGCCCAGGGATGGTGAACCTTTTAGAGCTTTTGATGGTACAAACAGTCCACCGTGGCAAGTAGGACATAGGTGCACCATCACTGTCTAGCCTGTCCTGTCTTGTACCAGCACTAAAAGGGCAATACTTATTATGGCTTGTATGTAGATGTTCCCCCCCACCAAAGCCTATAGGGAGATTTGAAGGTGGCTTGATTAAGTTATGTAAAGGTGCATTAATGATGTGATACTGGCATTGAGTGTGACTAATGAAAGCCCCACCTTAGGTGTGGGTGGCACCGTTCAATAGGTCTGTGGCCTGGATGGAGTATAAAGGGACAGAGAGAAGGCAGACTTGCTGCTGCTGCTGCTGCTGCTTGCTGCTTCCCTGTGTCCTGCCTGCTTTGCCATGGGTTGTTTCTCCTTTGTGACTCTCCTCTGCCGTGCTACCTTGCCTTGGAGCCAGTGGAATAGGAACTGAAATCTTTACAAACTGTGCGACGAGATAAACTTTTCCTCCTTGAATTTATGGGTGTTGGGTATTTTGTCTTGGTAATGAGAAAAGTAACTTGGATAGTATTGTACTATAAAGAATTAATCAATAGGATATAAAACATATTCATATTGTTATTTTAATTATTAAATTGAGAATAGTATCATAAATATGGCTATATGGTGATTGTGTATAAGAAATATGTCCTTATTCTTAGGAAATGTAATTTGAAATATTTAGGAACCTTTAAAGAGTCCTTATATCTGCAACTTATCTTCAGATGGTTCAGCAAAGGTGAAACAGAAAGAACCAAAGGTTAATAATTTGTAATCCTAATGGGAAGCTGTACATGGTGTTCTTCTCACTTTTCTGTAGGTTTGAAAAAACAGAAATAGGGGCCGGGGAGTTAGCTCAGTGGTTCCGGCGCCTGTCTCGCAAGCGCAAGGGCCCGGGTTCGATTCCCCGGTAACCACATAACAATACTGGGTGTGGAGACCCACACCCAGCAGCAACCAGTACCACATACCACAGTGCCGGGCGTGGTGGCTCAGGCCTGTAATCCCAGCACTCGGGAGGCAGAGGCAGGAGGATTGTGATGTGAGTTGGAGGCTGAGCTCAGGGCCAGCCTGAACC
>PVIR01016905.1:0-35834 GCA_004026965.1 Petromus typicus
CCACAAAAGACCTAGAATAACCAAAGCAATTCTAAACAACAGGGACATGGTGGGGGGTATTACAACTTTGAACCTGAAACTATACTATAAAGCCACCGTGATAAAAACTGTATGGTACTGGCAAAGTAACAGACCCAAGGATCAATGGAGTAGACTAGAAGATCCAGAAACTACTCCAGATACACTGAGCCACCTCATCTTTGACAAAGGAGCCAAAAATCTTCAATGGAGGAAAGATAGCCTCTTTAACAAATGGTGCTGGAAAAACTGGGCTTTAACTTGCCAAACGCTAAAACTAAATCTAACTCTTTTGCCATGTACCAAGCTAAAATCAAAGTGGATAAGAGAGCTTAATATTAAAACAGACACTCTAAACCTACTACAAAGCAGGTTAGGGAAAACTCTTGAAGACATTGGCTTAGGGAAAGACTTCATGAACAAAACTTCTACAGCACAGGAATTGGCTGAAGAAATCAAAAAATGGGACCTCATTCTTTTAAAAAACTTCTTCAAGGCAAAGGAAACCACCAACAGAGCAAAAAGGCAACCAACAATGTGGGAAAAAATCTTTACCAGCTGTTCGTCAGACAAAGGATTACTATCTAGAATATATAAAGAGCTCAAAAAAATCAGCCCACCCAAATTTAATGACCCAATTCAAAAATGGGCATCTGAAATGAACAGATATTTTTCAGAGGAAGAAGTAAAAGCAGCTAAGAAGCATCTGAAGAAATGCTCAACATCATTAGTCATTTGTGAGATGCAGATGAAAACAACATTGAGATTTCATCTCACTCCACACAGAATGACTGCCATTTCAGATTCAGCCAATGGCAAATATTGGCGAGGCTGCAGAGAAGAAGGAACCCATCTCCACTTTTGGTGGGACTGTAGACTCGTACAACCCCTGTGGAGATCAGTTGGAGATTCCTCAAAAAGCTAGAATTGGTTGTCCCATTTGACCCAGCCATCGCCCTGCTAGGTATATACACAAAAGAATTAAAAGACTCATATCACAGTGACATATGTGCACCCATGTTTATAGCAGCCCAATTTGTGATTGCTACATCTTGGAAATAACCCAAGTGTCCATCAACTGGAGACTGGATAAAAAAGCTGTGGTTCTTCTACAGAACGAAGTATTACTCTACCATAAAAAATGATAAGTTTGAATCATTTCTACTTAAATGGACATACCTTGAGGATATCCTCATAAGTGAAATAAATAGGGCACGGATAGGTACATATTTTATCTTTTCTCTGGTATGAGAAAAAGATGTAAATGAGTCCTAGAATTGTATGTTATATATTTTGAAATAGAAAATGCTCAATGTAAAATAGGGTGAAAGGGGAAAAATGATGAAAATGTAACAAAAGAGTAAGGAAACAAATTTTATGTATATGGGGGGGCGGTAGGGTTGATAGGGCTATGGGAAAAAATGATAATTAAGTTGTGTCTTATACTGGTACAAATCCCCATTGTGGAGTGCAATCATGATGCATATATGTAATGTACCAATAAAGATTAAAAATTTTTTTAAAAAGAAAAATACATGAAAGAATTAATGATACCACACAGACATATATGCACCCATATTTATAGCTGCTCAATTTGTAATAACTACATCTTAGCAACAGCCCAAATGCCAATCAACTAGAGAACAGCTTTAAAAATGTGTTTTTGAAATGAAATGGAGCATTACTTGGCCAAAAAGAATGATAAATTAGATAAATTTATAGCTAAATGGCTGCACCTTGAGGCCATACTGATAAGTGAAAAAAATAGAACCAAGATGCATAATAAGTACTGTACCGTTTCTCTTGTATGAGAAACTAGAGGTGTCTATGAGGGCCAGAATATATGATAGGTATTGTGAAATAGGAAAGAAATGTTCAAAGGGAAAGTAGAAAAGGGGTTGCAGCAGAAAGCAAAGAAGGAAAATTTTTAAAAATTGATGGTAAAAATAAAAAAGGAAACAAACCTTATGCATACAGAGCATGGGAGGTGGTAGGGAGGACAGAGGAATGGGAAAAATGAGAATCAAGATATATCATATACAGGCACAAACTCTCAGGGATGAATGTGATTATAGGTATATCTGAAATGTACCCGTAAACTCAATAAAAGGGGAAAATGGAACTGTTGAACGCAGATTGAAGACAGTCCATCCTGCTCAGGAGGCTGACCAGTCCAGGAGGGCCTCTCAGCTCTTGTCAGAGAATGTTCCAGTCCCAAAGCTCAGCACAGTTGACCATAGGAAGTGCAGGCAGCAAGCCCCTGCCTTTCCCAAGGGGAACAGCACCCATAAGGGCCTGAATGTGAAGTGCACGTCATACTGCTTTAGTGCTTCTGCTAAGGGTCTCCGCTCTACTGTGTGACATCCGCGTTCATGCGATGACTGAGTCACCACCACGTCCCCCGCAGGACTGTCGGTGGAGGTGTTTAGTAAATATTTAGCACAACGCAAGAGTGCTCAGATAAGTCTCTGCACGGTGACACTTACAGGGATGTGGGGGCTTGGATGGGAGGAAGGCGGGTCCTTGATCTGTTTCGGTCCACACACCGCAGCCCCACGCAACCACCTGTACCCCCAGTCCTCACGCATTCCTTGTGCCCACTCCTCCACAAGCGCAGAGACCCTGGGATCTTCCGTGTGTGGAAACTGCAGGAACATTTCACTTTCTTTCCCAATTAAGAAATGAATGACACAGATCACCCTCTGCAATTGCACAGTGTACATACTCACCCCAAATCACACAGATCACTTCCTCTGCTGCCTTAGCTCATCTTGTTCTGGGTAACAGACAACTCATGAAGTAATTTGATAATTTATGACTGGGTAAAAAATGTTTAATATCATTTAATGCCAGATTTTTTATGCCAAGTTGAGGTTTCAAAGTTAATAACAGGCTTTAATTGGAACAATTTAGGGTTCATATAGTTTAAATTAAAGTGAGGTTGAAGAAGTTCAACAGCTAAATTATTTTCCTATTTAAGACAGAAAATATTTTTCTCCAATTATATGCTGTCTAACATGGACGTTATCTGCCTCTAGAAAAGTTTCAAAGAGTTTTTCTCATAACAAGTTGCCTATTTGCTATTCCTATTATGGATGGTTGACAAAGTGTTTGGAATTGACCGAATTCGTCACTTTGCTTCGGTTTGCCCTCTGACCCTTAGCCTTCAGGGCTTTTGCTCCTTCTGAGTTAACCATTTCTCCATTCCCAAACTCATCAAATCTTAGTAACTCCTGGGCTATGGCATCAACTGAGTACTTTTCTGCGCTGAAGCCATCTATTTTCCAAAGTGTAAAACTGCTTAGACAGAAAACGCCCAAATTCCCCTCACAAATCTGGACTCATGGTCTCTACAGCCTGGAATCAGAAGAGAAGAGGTTGTCACTCCCAGGTCACCTTTGAAAAGTTCCACTGAGGAAAGAACTCCCAAGGATTATTTCTTGATTTTGTTCAGGAAAAAAAAAAAAAAAACACTTACTGGAACACCATGTCGCAATGCACCTTGCACAGCTAACAGTGGATAAAAGGAAAGGAACTCTGCTGAGTTAAGCTTGGATTTTAAAAACAGCTTTTAAAAGAAATGTCTTGGCAGCAAGTGTCGGTAACACTGTGATGTGCACAGCTCTGAAGATCTGGCTCGGGTTTTTTCCTTCCTCACCTCTTCAGGCTCAGGTGCCCTCAGGGCTATCACATTTCATCAGGCTCTAGACGCTATTAGCTTGTGAGTCTTTTCTTCCATGTGGTACTTTCATTGTCCTACCTGAAACTCAGCATCCAGAAAGCTTTGTCAGATCTTTAATGATGTCTCTGTAAGTCAGGATGTCTTGACTTTGCCACTGTGGAGAAAATGTTCTAGTTTCTGCATATTTTACACTTGGTAGATTATGTACTTTTCGTTTGTCATCTGCATTGACATTTCCACAGATCTTTTCTTTATTTGTCTAGGAAAAGAAAAGGCCCATATTTACAACCATATCTTATCCAAAACAGGGGTCCTGAACTCCTTAGAAAATTCATAAGTATAAACATAAAACTGGTAAAGCAGTACTCCCGGGTACTGATCTTCTTCAAGGCAGAGGGAAGGAATTACCTCTATGTTCTCAGAAAGGGTTGGCTTAGAATTGAGGATAAAGTTAGCAATGATTTTGTTAAAAAATTATTTACTAAGTTTCCTATGAGATCTTCTTCAACTTGTAGTAAGCCACACTGAACAACAAAAAAAGTCTTGATAAATACTGAAGACTCATAGAACCAAGCAGTCGTAAAGAGTCAGTCCCAAGGAATAAAATAAAAAACAATAATAATGATGACAAAGACAAAAACAGGGAAGAAATCAGCTATGAAACCATGGCATTTTCTCATCTCCTTTTTGAGAAATAAAAAAATCTTTACCACTTATGTGGGTCTTGAAATACGTACTATCAGAAAATAAATTAACCTTTCCCATGGAAAGAAGAATGTACCACAGAATCAAGCTTGTGAAACAAAAGTATTCCATTTTTATTACCTTTGCTGACCCTTACGCCTAATCACTTCCTCAGAATTGAAATCTTACCTAATACCACGGTATTCAGTACCAGTCTGTTATTATTTTCTCACATTCAGAGACTATTGTCCATGCTGCTCATTTGAACTAAACACAATGCACAAACAGTTAATATCGGCAATAGAAGTGTATGTCTAATGCTTGTTAGATCCCATTCTTCAACTCTTGGCCTATATTAACTCATTAAATCCCCCCACACCTCCTGTGTCAGGCACACCATCTGCTTCACTGTACAATAAGGAAATAAAGCCCAGAGCACTCTAACACTTTCCCAGTGTCACAGAGCTGCCCACTCATCTTGTCCCCTGTCTCAAATTAACTGAAATTTTCAAATCTTCAAAGGAAGCTCAGTACCAAGTTCTTCGTGTTAAACCCTCTGCATATTTAAAGGTGTCTCTAAGGCATGGTGCAGCAAACTATTGCCTGAACGTGTGAATGTACAGTTTATATTCGTTTTTGTTTCCTATAAAGACATGTTCCTCAAATCTGGAACTTGTTTATGTTTGTAGTATCTTTCAAAAGATTGGTAGAGAATATGATTTTTTTCAGCAAATAAAGATCAGTTAGAACACTAAATAGTTTTTGCACTTGCTGAACAGCTACTGTGTAATGTGCTTGAGATCTTTCTATCATATCCCCACCCATTCACTGAAAACTTCAATTCAGCAGCTATCCAAACACAAGGCTGTGTCTACTTTAGTTCTTAAAGGAGTCCCCCTCCTTTTTCCAAAATTACAAATGTGAACATTCTCTACTCAATGACGTTGGCCATATTTATTTTTAAGACGTGCCAAGATGCATTTTCCAGCTGCAAAGATCAATTCATAGTTCAAATCAATTTTGCTACATTTCCTTTATTAACACAGCACACATGCCTGAGAAGACTGGTCAGAGAAAACAGTTATTTGTTTGGGAAATAGGCACGTGCCCCACTTTGCTACAGCCTGTATCCGAGTCTGTCATTCCAACAAGCTGAAAGAAGATCCATTCATCGGCAACACTGGGAGGATACAGACTTCAGCCTCCTCCGTGGCTCAGTCCTGCTGTCTTAACTACACTGCACTCAAATGCCTGATGTCACTGGCAAAACTGTTTAAAGGGTGCCTACAGTAGCCCTCACAACAGCAGCAAGCACACACAGGTTTGCTATAGTTATAAAGTCTAGAATGCCTAAAATTATTGTTAAAATGTGTAGTGTTTTAAATAAGAATTGTCTGTGAAGTGAGAAAATTGAGGGAATTTTTTGCAAAACAACACCTACCTTAAAATACTGGATTTTTTTTTAAAAAAAAGATATTCACATTAAATAATGGACATCCCAAGAAGAACAGCTAAAAATCTCTGGGAAGACAGAACTCCCTGGTAGAAGTTTAGCTTTCACTTTTGCAGCCTGGTCACCCAGAGCAATTTTAAACCATCCCATTAAGAACACCTCTGAGATGTCCTACCTCATAACATGGGCTCACTCATTTATATCTTAAACATTGATTCCACATTTTGTAGAAAGACACCGAGAGAATAGAATTGTAAACTCCTTCAACAAATAGACCGCAGTTTCTTTATTTTTAAATAACTATCCCAAAAGAGAAAGGTGGTGCTTTTAGGCCAAGTTCAGTTGGACCCAGACGAAGATCATGACCTTTTGGTAATTATTCCAAGAACATAAGAAAAACAGCTAGGCATTAAGGCAATTCAAGCCCAAGTGATCTACACTGCCCTCAACTGACTAGCTGACTAAAAATGAATTTAAGATAGGTACCAAGAGAAAAGAGAGTGACAATTTCAAGAGGGATAGAAAGCATACACACCCATCTCCTGCCCTGGATGGTATAAGTAGAGTGTAAAAATTCAGCTTGTAAATGCAAACAACCTCTTATACCCAGGAGAAACACAGGTAGCATAGGTGCTGTTCTCAGTGACTGAGAGCCTTGTCCCAGCCACCTGCTTACCTGCAGACAAGTGAGGTCCCCAGTTATCTGTAGGCACTGGATAGCTTTCAGGTGAATAATGCACAGGGATAGAGGGCAAAGGTTTTATTAATAACCACCCCCCCATCGTACAATCCCTTTGTATCCCAGGTGTTGCCTTTCAATCTTGTGACTGTGTTTTCTAAAGACTGAAATGAGAACCAGCCCTGAGAGGTAGGTGGTGAGGAGCAGAGACCAGAGAAGAAGGGGTACTTGGGACATAGTACAAGGTGATGCCAACACCTCCAAACTGAAATGCGCCTGCCTGTTGTTTCACCAATTAAGCATGGTTAGATGCCATCTATCTCTGGGTGACAGACACAAATGAGACTGCAATGTCACAGTTCTAAAAGTGCAGAATTTCAGGCTTGGAAGGTGCACTCATCCAGTTATCTAGCAAAACACAAACCCTTCTATACAATTTCTTCCCAAGTTTGACACTGTACCACTGAGGTAGAAATAATAGCTAAGATGTATTTGTTTTTGGCAAACACTGCAGCTAAACCATGCTTTCTCTTTACTTATTTATGCAGATGTGTTTATTTAAATCTAACTGCATTATGCTACTTTACTAATATTAATTCCCCCAAAAATTGTAAAATGAAATCTCTTTGGAATCCTCCCAATAAAATAATAGTCAGTGATGCAGAAAACAAAACCACCATTTGGTTTCCAAATACAATCAGGAACCTACAGAGAGAGTAACTGCATGTGCTGATCTTGTGTGATGTCTCTGTTTAAGGTGCAGCCCGGGGCTTTGTTAAATAGGCCCTGCATGAGTCCCATACATCTCTAGGAATGGACAATAAATTACACATTAGAGCCCTCTAGTTATGGGTAAGAGAGCTGATTAGCCAACTCTCTGTAACCATCTCCTCCTCAAATTCATGGTTGGGTCTCCAAGAGGCATTTAGGGAAGCAATTTTCCAGCCTCCTGTAATGAAGTCTGAGCAGTTCTTAGGCACTTTTGTCCCCACAGAGCAATGAATACTTCATGGATTAGGATCTGTCATTGCTCTGTTCACCACAGCTCACCTCGTGGCTACCGTGCAGATACCCAGATGAGGACTTACTGAGTGGAAGTGGAACCGATAGTCTCATCTATTCAGTGCATCTGGTACTAATGTTCTCAGGCCAGTGTGGACCAGAGAAGGTGGAGGTGACCCCTGCAGGTCTGGACTTTGTCTCACCACCATCACGTCATTTTGGGGGTTGTATTTGCTCACCTTTCACACCTTCAGCCTATCAACATGGCCTTCCAGGTGACAAATAGCCTTTTGCCTCCAGCAAGCAGACTCTTTTGCCTGTGGTTATGAGATGCCCCTCCACAATGTCCTAGGTTTGCAACACTGGGAGGATGGGTTGCCTCATGCCCTCGCCTCTTGTCCACCCACATGAGTGACAGAAGCAGTTGAGGAGACCTTTAACAAGGAACTTGGTGTTAGGACTATGGCTCTTTGCTTTATTACTCATAATTAGTAAGATTTTTATAGTTCTTTCATAGGTTATTGTTAGATCATGACGTAAATGAAAATTATCTATAGGACAGGGAAAAGAGTTTAAGTGGGATTCATTTTAATTCAAAGAAAACTCCTATATTTGCTCTCATTCACTGCATTGTGTTCAGAGGCTGTCTTAAAACTATCTGCTGCTTTGCAAAAGGCGTTTGCTTTCATTTAATTAAAACTTTATTATTGAGACCCTACTGTGCATACATTTCCCTGTATCTACTACACCATAGGAGAAATGAAGTAGTAGGTGGCATGGTATTTTTTTTCTAAGAGGAAAACCTTATCAGAGGCAATCTTTGTGCATGGGCTAACAGATGCCAGAAATACAACTTATTTTTAGAGTAATTTTCGACTCACTGCAGAAAACAGTGGAGTGCATTTTCATAAAGTCCGCTGGTTTCCATGGCAAATGGGGCCATTATTTCTTATGAAACAGAAGGCTTTTACTTACACTTTCCAAATGCTTTTCATATTGTGCCAAAAACTCAAGTCGGTCCAGAAACAAGTACACTGGTGTCTTATTGTTAAAAGCAGTTCTTAAGTAAAAATGTGCAGCAGGTCAATGTGACCTTCTATTCAGGCCTTGGAGAACAGTGGCTAATCCACTCCAGTCAGATGGCCGGTGTGCAACTGAGATGTGGACAGAAGGGACAGAAGAATTAGAACAGCCTTGCTCATCTTATCTCCCTGAGGGATAGCAATAACTTACGAGATTCTCCATGAAAATCACAGTATTTTGTTCCTAGTCTACATGATGTAAACTAAAAATCGTTTATGTTCAAATCCATTAAATATCTAATATACACTAGGCATTTTAAAGAATAAAAAATAAAACTACACTTTTGTGAGCTTGGTTTGATTTTAGTATAGGTGATATTGTTTCACTAGAGAATCATGTACATTTTAAGATAGAATTTGAAATAGATTTTGGAAATGCAACTAATAGAGTAATGAATACTCAATATGATAATTATGTTGTTTACTGTTTCTTTGTTTATAAAAATTTATATAGTTGGTCTGGTCATTAGAGAATTATAAATTAAAGCAACACTGTGATCCGTCTTACCAGAAAGAATGGCTGTCATCAAGATGTGTACTAACAAATGCTAGAGAAGGTGTGGAGTAAAGGAACCCTTCTATCTTGTTGGTAAACTGGTGTAACCAACATGGAAATCAGTATGGCAGTTCCTCTAGAAATCCCATTTGATCTAGTTGTTCTCCTTTCAGGTGTCTCCCCAAGAGAATAAAAGCATCATGTTACAATGATAGGTGCACACCATGTGCACAGCAGCACAATTCGGCACAGCAAATCCTGGACGCAGCCTTCATGTCCATCAGCAGCAGAATGGATGCAGAAAATGTATTTATACACAATGGAATATTATTCAGATGTTTGGAGAAATAGACTAATTTGTAGGAAAATATATAGACCTCAAGAACACAATTTTAAAGGAAAATAAATTAGACATGGAAACTTAAATATCACGAAGTTTCTCTTATATGAGAAACCCAAACTATAAATAAAGAGCAAAGTAAAAGATAGGTAACATGAAATGAGGAAATGGGGAAGGTGAAAAGAGGGGAGGGGAGGAAGTAGAAAAACAGAATTAAGATGTGTCATGTTCATGAATCAGCTACACATAAGGAATGTAAATATTAAACATGTTCTGCTGAACATAAAATTTAAAAATAGGTACACAGTTCCTAATGGGAAGTAAGTTATCAACTACAACATCTGGATAGAATTTGGTGCATACTGCCAATTTCTAAAAGCAGTGGAGTTTGAACTATAATAATTTTAGCACCAAATCACAGTTTTTACATAGCACCAATATTTATTCATCATCTTTTCTGCCTGTTGTATGGATTTTATTGACTATGACATCCACATCTTGATGATGTACAGCTAACATGAGACTAATACTCAGATATAAACAATATGTAAATACTCAGAGAGACACTTATGAAATAGTAAATGCTAATTAAATTAAGTTCCTTATGTGGCTTGTACAAACTTATTAAGTGAGGACAGCAGAGTCCTCTCCTGAATCCTGACTGCTGGGATTCTTCCTACCCATGACAGGCCTGGCTCCACTTTCTTCCCTCCTCGTTGGATCTGTGACCTGGTGACATCAGCTCTACTTTTATTCTATCAGGATCTCAGCTCCTAACGAATGGTGTTAGAATTCCTGACCTTGTTGTTTGCTTTTTTGCCAAAGTGGAATCATTCTGAAAAGATTGTAAATGACACACTGAGACATCCAGAGCCACATGTCACAAGGGGCACATAACACACAACCAGTTAGATCTTCCTTTTTGAAGTAGGACCCCCCCCGATGTGCACCAGCCACTACCCTCAGTTGTGCAAAATGTAACAGATTTGCAGTATATATGCAGAAGTTTCCAGCCATTAACATAAAGTAATGGTTTACCTTTTCTAATCAACAGTGCCTTCCATGCAAATTGAGCTTGTCCACCCCAGCCAGAGGTGTACACTTTTGTGGACATGGGTGAAAGTGAATACTTTTAGCTAGTCTAGTGTTGTGAACACTTTGGTTTCAGTGTTTAACCTTAGACTCCTTTTCATTTTGGGGGACATTTTATATTTGATTAAAAATCTTTTCCCTCCAAATAGGTAAGAACAGAATCTAAAAGGCTTGCAAAGTTATATAGGGAAGTTGGCTCCTGTCTCCCACCTTGAACTCCTTCTAATGTACAAGAGGGGGAAACTGGCACATATGCATTTATAAGCTTGCAATATCTGCCTTTTATTCTGTGGACAAAGGTGGGATCTTCTCTCTCTAGTTCTCTTACAGTTGTGGTCAACAGTACAGCCTTCCTCCTGGAGCTCTTATTGGATTTCTGAGCTACTCTTGTGGTAGCCTCTAAAATTTGCATTTTCTTATCATGGGAAGTCGGGCTTCTTCCACTGCCAGTAGGCAGAGAGGTTGTCTCAGGGAACATGGCACCCCCCTGAATATACTTCCTTTACTGTTATTCCCCTTACCAACATAAAGGAGACAGTTTTTTTAAATAATGGAGTAATGATGCCAGGACAACTGTAGGGTGGAAAGGTAAACTTTTGGCTACTCTTTAAGCCTTAAAAGGGGGCAGTTAATCCCAAGGCAGTGACTCCAAAGGCTGAGGCCATTATTTATTTTCAACTTGGTCCTTAGCTAAGTTTATGGACTATGGAGGACAAATCAACTATCCCATTGCACATGCAATCACTTTCTTTTCAAACCAACACTATGAAAATGTCATTTCCTCGAAGTGCTAACTCCTGAAAGTTGTCAGAAAAATAAAGGATGTGTTAAAATGGTAAAATCATGCTAAGATGCATGTGTTAACATGAAGTAGATTGAAGAAAGTCCTCTTCAAAATGGCACCGTGGCTACTTAGTTTGAGGAGCTGTGAGATGAGCACTTCCCATATCCATTCACGGTGCTTTGGGTCATGTAATGGAAACTAGAGCAGCCCATTCAAATAACAGAAAATCATCTGTGCCTGAGGAACAGATGAGATGGATAATACTTGGCAACTGCTATGACATTGAAGATGCATAACTAGAAAGCCTAGCAGAGGTCACAACAAAGGAGGTGGGAGGAAAAGAGATGGCCCAGTTGAGCCTCACCAAATTGCATCTAGCAGGAAATTAGGGGTGGAAATAGCTTGGTGGGGTAAAAAGGACAATGTAGTTGAGGGATATTTTTTCAAGATATTAATAAATACAGTGTTGCAACAAGTTCACATGTATATATTTTGGGTGTCCATGTATACTGATTACAATTCCAGGGAAATTGAAACTTGTAAGCAATCACCTTTCAAAAACAAAATGGGAGAAAGAAAAAAAAGTACCTGTTCAGCACCACTGATCAGCTAAGCCCTGTAGAAGCAAAGATGTAGCAAGAGAGTAGGCAGAATTTAGAAAAGGCAGAAGCAGAGGAGCATAAAGTGAGCATGGTGTTCTAGAAAGTGAAGCTAAACCAGGCAACTGCTTCCCAAGGGCTTGTGGATGACATCTGGAAATGGCTCAGAAGGTTAGCTGTGGAGAGCAGGCATCCAATAAATACAGCCTGGAACTCAAATACTAGAGAGGAGGAAGTTTATGGGATCGACCATTTCCATCCTCTTCTGGTTCAATAGATGTTCTATGTAGAGACTATTTTTCCATTTTGAGACACAAGGTATATCTTTCTTTAAAAATCCAGATGGTTTTGAAAAATAGAATCCTTAGGTTTAGAGATATGTTAGAAGAGAAATTTCCATGCATCTTACAGTGAATCACTAGGTACACAGGGTTACACCCCATCCATCTTGAGGTGGGGGAGTCAGATGTCCAATAAAAGCCAGTCAGCTTTCCTAAGGGATAACACTTTCATCTGGGGAAAGGAAAACCCAGAGCACTCACTTGAAAGCCACAATTTAATGAATCCTTGTTAATGCTTATTGCTTTGGGCCTCATCCACAGCTTCTAGCACTGTATACTTGGAGCAGCTCATTAACTCTGCCAAGTTGTCTACACTGAGGCATGGGGAGGGCCTGGCAGAAATCATAAGGTGCCCGAAGAATTTCAGAAAAAAAGAAGGATCGCTGAGCATACACATCTTGGCAAGAGGTGACTAGAAATCTGAGGAATACCAAGAAAATCAGATAGGAGGATAAAGGGAGATACAAGGCCCAGAACATTTAATGATTCTACTTTCACTGGAGCAAAACATTAATGTTAGCTTGTGCAGCAGTTTCAAGATGCCACTGAAAAGACACGCCAAGCCGGTGGAAAACAGACTGGGGCTGCCCCAAGTTTATCACTATTGCTAATTCGGTCACGTAGAGAGTATGTCTTCATAATCACAGAAGCCAAATAGTACAGCTGCCACAAAAACCACAATATGTTCACATCTGCTGTGATAGGAGCTCACCAGTATGAGATAACAAGTCAACATTTGCCTTCAACATTTGTTAAAAGCAGCTATACCTTAAGATCTTTCCATTTAGCTGGAAAAATCCTTACCTTCAAATCTTTCTGTTCAGCGGATCTTTCCACCAGGGAAGTTACAGTCTCAGCTTTCATTCTGTGGTTTCTCCGACGGTCGGGAGGAATTTCCTCGGAAGCCTTCTCTGCCATGTTGTAGTAGATAATATGGTTCACTAACAAAGTACACACCTCTGTTCCCTAGGCAGAGATTACTAAACCTGCTTGTTTCCCTGACATTCTAGACTGGAAAAATGATACTTCATATACATTTATTTACTCACCATAAAAGTGGAGTTTTAGTTATATGTCAGGTGAAATTTTGAGTAATTTTCAAGGACCATTTGAATCCATCTTTCAAAAACAATATGAGAAACATCCTTAGGACAGATGAGTTATCACACTGTATTTCACTATTTCTAAGCGGAACAAGAAAAGCATCACAATGCTTAAAAGCACTGAAAGAATATTAGAGTGGATATATTTCAGCTTTAAAAATCAAGAAGAAACATCTTTACAAATAAAGAGACGCAATTTCCAAATAGTTCTGTGGTATGTTGTGCGGCTCAGAGTGGGAGAGGTACAAAGACACACGTGCTACCATCTCTGCAACTCACAGCCTCTTCCTGGTGACTTCACACTGTTAGAATAAAACAGTTCTTTCTATTTGCAGGAGAAACAATAAGGGGTCACGTTTCTGAGTTTCTGCTTAGTAACTTATCAGCTCTCATCATTCCTGGATTTATCTCATAAATTTCTTACACTTGAGTTAACAATAAAAGCAAAGATAATAGTAACTAATGTCTAAGGATTTTATTAAGTTCTAATGAAAAATATTCATGACATTATTAGCAGAACACCTGGTGTCTGATAAATTATGGCTAATTATTACTTTAAGTAAAAGGAACACTGGATTTTTTAATGTACATTTACATTATATTAACTGTTTTAGCTTTGATCAAGGTCCCTATAGAGCCCAAATGATAAAATTAAAACTGGAATGCTCTAGAAAAAAGAATACTTGAGATGCTTGCCCAGAGCAAAGTGAATTGAAAATTCATGCATACTCTGAGAAGTCAGAAAGTAGGAATGGCACCGAGACTACTCTGCTGTGTTGTGTACATGATGTGTCTAAGCCAGGATTGGTTCTATAGAAAGAGTAAAAGTGAGGCCCTTAAGAAAACTGAAAAGCATGTTTTATAAAATGATACAATGGCTAAGGATATAGACTCCTGCTTTTTGGGCATATAAATATATATGTCTGTTTCACACAGATAATATGAAATTTCAAATATATTCGATGTTGAAATACATTTTGAAATAAAATGTATTTAGTATTTCCTTTTATAGTGTCATAAATGAAGACAAGATTCTCTGATCCATTGTTTTCAAAACAGGTTTATTACATTTTTATGTTGGCAGCACTGAATTTATTTCACTGCTTTTGAAATAAAATTCTGAAAATTAAAATGTTTAGTGCATTTTCAAATTACACAGACATTTTTGAAGAAAAATATTTTCTGCTATTTTCTATTGTTTTATTAATACACTATGATTTAACTATTCCAGTTTACTTTAAATTGTACAGAGAACAAATTTTCCACATGTCTACATGCTGTTACAACACAACTTTTTGTGCATAATTTCACTAATTTTCTTTTAAAAATATTAAAGTTATACTTTCAGCCATAACCTGGCAAATAATGGCTCAGTATTGCAGAGACGTCTTTCTTCTACCCCCATTTCTGTCTTTTACATGTATACACACACACACACACACACACACACACACACACACGGGCGCTAAGACACGGAAACATACACACAGCTGTGTACCACTCACTGGCCGGAAGTTATAACCATCACAAGTCGCCACCTGCGGCTCTTCACTGTGGCTAAAATTGGAGGAATCTGAGCCAAAAGCAAAGCAGATTTCTTGGAGCACCTGGAGTCGGTGACCACAGATGGCGACTCGGGAAAAGCCAGTCCCGGGGCGTCAGTCAGCAGGGCAGCCGGGGCCCTTGAACGGAGCGCTGTCCTCTGCCCTTGGCTCCAGGAGCCGCCTGCCAGAGAGCCTGCTCAGGCCCCCACGTGCTCCTTTGTCTTCTTCTGCTTCTTCCTCTTTTCTCAAAAACTATAGACTCATTCTTCATGAAAAATATCTTAATTTGTTGAGAGGTCTGCATGGGCTGGTGCCATTTCATTTACTTGCTTCTGGGTTGCCGATCCCAAATTTCACGTACTATGAGTGAATTCCCCTGAGGAGGTCCATAGCAAGAACCTGGCACTGAGGGGCCACCACAGGGTTCATCTCAGGGCCTCTAACTGGGGAGGGTTCCAGAAGGGTCGGCAAGGCTGCAACCCACCTATCAACATCCTTATGAGTCTCAGGTTCTGCAGCCCCTTCAAGTAACACTTGGAAACCAGTGACACTGTCTCTCAATACCTTACGGTTGATAGTTGACTTTTCAAAGCTCTGAATAGAAACATTGGCTACTCTTCTCGGACATAAACGTCATTATTACACACAGTTTTCCAGGGAACTTTTCCAGACTTCTGATCACTGCTATAATAACATAGATATGTTTTAAAATTAGTCAAATAATCTTACAGTGCAAGGTGCTGGCTCTTCAGAAGTGTTTCCTAAGTAATACAGAGGCTGTACTAGATGTTTTGAGAAAATTATTTGTGATTTACACACAGGAAGTCACGAGGTGACGTTGGTCCTGCTGAGTGAACACATTGCCTGCTGTTACCTGGCTGGGGTGATACTGTGTAGACTTCTTCTTGTCCAAAACAACTAGGTAATCAGAATATTGAGCTCCAGAGTCTGTTACTCTGGACTTGCTGTGGCATTAAGGAGGCTGCATTCTGAGGCTTCAGTTCTCCATCTCCATCTCCCATTTACTATCCCAGCAGAACTGGGATAGTAAGTCTTCTTCTACCTACCCCTGCACTGTTAGGAAAAAGATAACGTACATATCTGGTGTGAAAGTTGCCGAGAGTCATTAAAACACGGTTCAGCAGAACTTGGTTGTGCATGAAAATGTAAGGCAGGTGTTAGTTCAGCAAATCTTTCTCAAGAGTCTTAGTAAGCCACAAAGAGACTCTCAGATAAGTGCTCAGTTAGGTGTCTAGTCCTAGACTCTTTGACTCTCAAATCTCCCCTAAGGCCATCATCAAGGCAGTAGCCCACTCTAAAAACTTTCCCAACCCTGCTGCCCTGCCCAGGAGGTAAACTGCACATTGGTATTTTTCATAGTAATGCTTTGGATATAGAAGAAACAACCCACACACTTGCAGTGTGTTAATGGGTATTAAACACAGATGAGAACAAGACATTAGAGGATGCACGATGTCTTTGAAGCTCTGAAGGATTGTACGTAAGTGGTCAGAGTTCTGAATCCAGAAGTTACACTAATATGGATGAGTAGAGACAGTCCACATGTGCAGAAGTGCCAAATCCCCAGATTGTGTTGAAAGTACCTGCACACACAGGCACATGGTCTCAGCACAGTCACCCACAGCGACACTCATAATTCCCTGCCAAGTTTGCTCACCTGTCATCTATACATGAGAAATTCGTGGGCCGTGGACCTATGACACCTTTCTCCAACCTTGATGACTCCATCTGCAGGAATAACTAGATTGGGAAGTATGGTCCTCCCCTGCTCATACCTTCCCATAATTGAATCTACCCTGGCTGTTTTCCTGCTTGAGATTGACTCACAAGTCATGGTAGGCAAAGGTGGAAATTAGCCTATAAATTTATCTCTTTTGTGGCCAGCAAAGTTCATATGTGCAAGGCTGACTTCAAACATGGCACCAGCTTTCTGCAGTAGCTGAGGAGTGACTCTAGGGTACATGTCAGCCAGCACCTCAGCCCCTGGCACCTCTGTGCTCATCACGTGTTTCCTGACACTGCCTACAGATAGCAGGAGTCTTTCAACCACATGTGGCTAGGTGCCAGTCCTAACACTTTGTTTTACTTGCATTTTTTTTGTAATCCTTTATCTCTATTATTTGACTCAATTCTCAATAGAAACCAGGAAAATCAATGGTATAATCACCTTCCACTATTGACAGAAGAGGCAGCCATACCCATAATTAGTTCCTCGCTAGGGTTTTGAAGCTGCTAGTTGGTCATTTTGAGATCCAGCCTGTGCAGCCTAGACCCATGGCCCCTTCTCTGGCCACCAGGCCCCTTCTAGTCCACATGTTTTAGCAAACATTGCTCTCTTGGACCTGCCAGTGAAGTTAACCTCTCCATGTTTCCCTACTCCTCAGCTAAGTCCATGTTCAGATATAATCATGGTGGTCATGACAAACTGAGAAAGGCAGGAAAGTGAGGGCCATCTAGACTGAGATGAGGATGTAAAGTGGAACCCACGATTAGGCTGAGCAGGACAAGAGGCAGGGGCTGAACGATCCTGGGTGGGCCGCAGCCCTTTACCTGCAGGAATGTTCAGTAATTCAAATGGAAAGATGTCTACACTGCTCTGTGCAGCTGACTTTAGAGGCCCATGAAGAACTGTTTACAGGTCTTTCTTGCATCTTATCTAAACCCTTCTTTCTCCTCCAGCCTCACCAGGCTCCTCCCACGGTTTTGTGGAACCCACCCTCTTGTGCAGCACCCACTTCTGTGAAGAGAAAGTGACTTGACCTCCAGGGTGGGTCACTCGAGCTTGTGGTCCCACATGACCAAATTCATAAGCCATAAAAGTTGACTCTGATGACAGCAGGATGCATTCTCTCCATTTCATCTCAACTCCTGCTGATAGAAAAAGCAAAGAGCTGCATTGTAGCAGGGACCTTTCACCTTGCTCTAAGGCACTCCCTGACAATGAGTCACGAGGGCGGCATCCTGGGTTGGGAGGGGCTCCAGGGTCAGAGCGCTGGCTGACTTCCAAGGCCAGACAGGGGCAGACACGGAAGACAATTAAAGGTAAATTCAACTTGAAGCACTGTCCTCTCTGATGGTGATCAGCCTCTACCCTTGATGAAAGTGCTCTGCCCCACCCACAGCCTCACAGAATCCCTAACTTCATTTTCTCAGCAGCAGCACAGCTAATTCAAAAATATTTCATTGATCAGAAGTGTACACATTTTCCGGCATTCTGAAGATGTACTGTTTTCTATGTACCCCCCATACCAGCATTGCTCAGGCAGTGCTGAGCTCAGGAGTAGTTCCCTCACCTGTATATGTCTACCTCACCACAAGAGGCAAAAACTTCCAGAGACAGCCTGGGGCTCATCCTGAATTCATGGACTCCATCATCAGCGGGGAGGGTGGATGGGATTTTGCTGTTAAAAGAGGGATCTGACTGTATGTCTGCTGTTCTAATGTGTTAGACTGGTCATAGCTATTTGGTAGACTCTCAAACAACTATCTATAAATAATGTCTTGTAATATTAAAATTGTATAATCCTTGTAGCTTGTAAGTTTCTCTTATATATACCTTACTAGAAAATTTTTAATTAAAAATCTAAATTCATGGACCTTAAAGAGTAGAGAAAGGAATCCAAGCAAGGTTAACATTATTGCAAGAATTCCAAGGATATGTGTGAATTGAGAAAGGAATTAGATCTTCTAGGTACATACAATGATGTCTTTCACATTGATAATTATTAAACTGTCAATTTTACCCAAAGTGCAAATGCATATTTACTTGATACATAATTCATAGTATTGCTGTTCTTAATCAATCATTTATCCAAACAGGCACTTCCTGTTAGATGGGAAAAATGGGAGAAAAAGGCATTACAAACTCTGCCTTACCTTGCAGGAGTCTGGGAGCCATGGATCTAACTGGGCTATCTTTTTCTGGCATCACCCTCAGTTGAGTCTTCTACAGGGAGCCTTTGACACAAATGTCAGGATGTCTTCAAGGGCACAAGTGGTCTCCAGCGACTCTGCCTGAGACCCTGGCCTCTTCCTCCCCTGCATGTATCAATACTGTGAACACCAGCCCAGCAGTTATGCTGGAGGACCCGGCTAAGGGTGCTTCCTGTTTGCAGCTCTGATTCTGGGCCAGAACCCTTCTCTGTCCTCTGGCCCACACCAAGCCCCACAATCCCTGGTTTAGGCATGAAAGACACAGTACTTCTGAAAGTCTGCTCACACAGCTCCTCTAGGAGGGGAGAAGACCGAGGCTCGAGAGAGTCTGTCCCACAGGAAAAGCTGACTGTCCACCCAGAAATCTGTGTGAGAGAGTGCACTGGTGATACTGTTAATCCATGAAGATTGCTCCCTTCACAGTCAGACACAGGTAGGTGGAGGGCAACAGTAACAGCTACCGCTCATTAGATGCTTACAATATTCTTATGCAATTGTTAATGTAACCGCTAGTGCCATTGTACAGAATTCTCTAAAAATGATAAGATGTTACACAGGTGAGAGAGAGTCTCAATTTGCCATTTGCATTGATCATTGCCACCATCGGTTCCTATGTGCTCCAACAATACTCCTAATTCTCACCACACTCGGCCCTATGTAACAAGTTCCCTGAAGACAGCCACGTTGAAATGTGCTCCTGTCCCCACGTATGGCCCCGAGCTGTATAAGAGCTTGGATGGAACAGAGTCTGTGACAAGACCTGCATTTGGCCCTGAAGTTCTGATGCCCAAAAACAGCCAGAGGCACGTTTTCTCAGAAAGGCAGACATGCCGGCACCCAGAGCGTTTGCTTCCACTTCTCAGTCCCGTGCCCCTTTCCCCAGACATGTGTCAGCCATTTTTATTGTGCAACATACATTGTTCTGTAGGTGGCAGTAGTAAAAGTAGCAGAGAAGGCCGTGCTATCCCTGTGCCACTCGGATTCAGAGCTGGTGGTCAGACGTACCCTGCACCCTCACAACTGTCTCATTGTTCAAGGTCACCAGCAGTGTGTCTCTCAGGGGAGTAGAGTCTCCTTTTCCTGGTGGTTTTTCAGTACAATGTTAGAACTATTTGATGCCTGATAATTATTTCTCTTAGTTAATAAAATTCTTTTCCTTTTTTAAAAGGAAAATTGCAGGTGCTACTAGTGACAGGAATGGTGAACTCTTTCACTATGACTCTTTCCTGCTTTCTTAAAATGCTTCTGGAAAACTGTTACTCCTACCTTGGTTTGTTGTGTGTCTATAGCTTACGCTCACATAATCGCATCAGAGACACACACACAAACAAGTAGCTTTGCTTCTGATAAAAATATAGCTTCTAATTGGTACATTTCCTGGGTAAGCACCAAGTGTGATTCATGAGGAATTTTGGGGATGGCTTTGTCTTCTGGAGTGTGGAGATTGCAGAGGTACTAAGGAGGTTTGCTGTATTCTTGGCATTGCCGAGTAGGCGTAATCTTGCTTTCCGCATCAGAAGACCTTTGCAGTAATGACTGCTGCACAGTGAAGAGGACTAATATGACTTGGAGGGCAACTGAGTGCCTGGGTCTTGGGACTTCGCACCACATCTTGTTGTCCTGTTCTGTCGGAACAGTGAAGCCTGCCTCTCATGGCATTGTCATCCCTCTGTCCCAGCTTTTGGCCACCCAAGACTTCCTGCCACACTCTCTTTGCCCTTTATTAAGCTCCTGCATAGACAGCTTTGCTCTTCACAGACCATTTTCTTTCAGGAAATGTGTTCTTTCCCACAGTCTTCTCATGCAATAAGTATTCTGG
Source organism: Petromus typicus (assembly GCA_004026965.1). Taxonomy (NCBI): domain Eukaryota; kingdom Metazoa; phylum Chordata; class Mammalia; order Rodentia; family Petromuridae; genus Petromus; species Petromus typicus. The sequence continues at coordinate 20,673 of PVIR01016905.1, forward strand.
GACCTGCAATTCTTTCTTCATTCTTTTAATTTAAAAACTACCTGATTTTCTTTTTTGAGCACAATGTCAAATCCTAAAATTTTGGTCAAACATGGTTCTTAAATTCCTTCAGGAAGAAAGTGACGGCTCGCTCTCCCGTGCTATGTTCACCTGAATTTGTCAAGCACGTTTCACTCTCTCCTGCAAGAAGATTGTGTGGCTCTGGGGTTGAACAGAAGCACCCAGTCGACAGTATCAGTCTTTCCTTTGTTTTCATCTCTCTTTCCTGAGGCCTCTGTTCTCTGAAGACTCGGTGCTTTGTCTTCTCACCAGCTGCTGAAGCTTCCTAGACTAAGCGTATCTAAGACTGAGACGCCGATATTTGCTTCAGATCTGTCTTCACACTCAAAACCCACAGAAAAGCTACTCTTAGGCCAAGGCTGCTCACGGGAACAGCACGTGTCTTCACCCTGTTCTGCGCTGGTTCCCCTCAGAGAGCGCAGACAGAACACACAGGCCCTGAGGTGGTGCCAGTTCCGAAATTATGTTAATCTTGTCTGCATTTTTCAGTTTGCTAAAAAATCTCTATTTAGTGATGTTCTTGGCACAGTAATGACACAATAATTTGTACCACACACCCTCACAGGTAAAGGGAGGAAAAGCTTATGAAAAAGATAACAAGATTAAGGGAGAACATGAGCACTCCTCAGATCCAGCTGTCCAAACGACACCCAGAAGTGTCAGAGGAGATGCAAGGAGCACAGACTCGCAGAGGATTTCTGTGTCAGAAAGCAGATTTTCCATTCGGACAGCTCAGGGATTAGTAAGATCTGAGGAACAAGTTGTGACTCAGTCATGTGCAGGGCTGTAAAGTGAGGGAGAATGCTCCATGCTTAGGAAAGTAATCCTGACGTCCTGGGATCAAACCCAGGACCTTGTCACTGAGCCACACCTGCAGTCCTTTTCTCTTCCCCTTCCTTTGTCCCTTTTCTCTCTTCTCAGCTTCTCCCCTCTCTTCTTTCTGTTCTCCTCTCCTTTCTTCTCCTGTCTTTCTGTTCTCTTCTCTCCCCCTTCTCTTTTCCTCTCTTCTCTTCTGTATGTTCTCCTTTCCTTTCTTCTATCTTTCCTCTCCTCTCCTCTCTTTCTCTCAGTCTTCACCTCTCTCTCTTACTCTCTCTTAATAATGCTCTTCCCTCTCTCTTTCTCTTTCTTCCTTGAGTGAATGTCTTGTTAAGCCACTAAACTGCCCAGTTTAAGTTCAAATTTACGTCCTCTCACCTCAACCTCCCAGGGTACTGGGATTCCAGACATGAAGCACCATGCCTGGCCTAGATATGCTTTGGACCAGTGAGGATTCAGTAATGTTTGCCCTGTGTCCTGGGATGCTTAGTTTTTGGAAAGAATGACTGGAAGAAATTCATGCTATGCACTGTATCTGCCACTTTGGGAAATGTGGAGAGCATGTACAATATCCCTGCAGTATTTTAATGGAACTATAACAGGAATCATAGAAGATGAAGAAGAAGGAGCAAAAGAAAAGGAAACTGCAGAAGGAAAAAATAAAGAAAACCTTCAATAAAATCCAGCAAGGAGATTAGAGGAAGCTGGTGCAAACATCAAGAAACTGCTTACAGTGTTCAAAAACATGGGCCAAATGCTGAAAAGTTGTCATTAACCAAGAAGGATATTCGTGGTGCGTGATCTGCTTACAAGAAACTCTAAGGCAAACAGCAAGGAATCAAATCAGGAAACCTCTCAGCCATATTTCTGGAAAGATAATCACATCCTCTGGAGAACTCTGAAGCTGAGGAGGGAATCTCATCTTGCCCCATGAGGGACAGTGCTGGTATCACTGTCCAGCAGGAACCAGATGTGGAGGTGGAAGACAATGGCATTGGCCCAAGTCTACTCGAGAGTGGGGGCTATGGTCTTAGTTTTAATAATAAAAATCTAGTCATTTGAAAGTACAGTTTGTTTATATTTTGGGCTAAGGTTTACTGTAAAAGAATCCACAAGTTTTTGAAGCCTAAGCAGTTGATAAAGTAGGAAACATACAGTGTGCTGAGGTGAACTCACCTGCTGGTGAGTCGGTGGATGCCATGCATGGCACAGTCTGCGGGGCCCGTCGTGTGTGCCTCGGGCTCTCTGCTCGTCCGGCACCCGAACTCACCCTGAGCAGTTCCCAGCCCTGCAGGCCGTGCTCACAGGGAGGTGTGACTCTGCCGGATTCTGACTGTGCTTCATCATGAGCCAGACACATCTGAGGCAGGGCCTTGGGTAACCTGTTCGTCCTCAGAGTGTTTTGATCCCACTCCTGTCACTGCACTGTCCACCATCACAGCACAAAGAGATGAGCAGGACGCATAGCCTGCTGTACGCTCTGCATGACTTTTTCTCATTTACAGCTGCCATTCCTGATGTGGGACAGCTATGCAGTCCCTTCTCATAGGACAGTTGGGGACAGGAACATTTGTGACATCACACATGAGAGCAGGCACTGTGGGCAGCTAACGAATAGGGACAAGAAGCACAGCTGAAATCCCGCCATGAGGAGCCAAGGAGTGACACACCAGTGTCACGGACCCCAGGTACAGAAGCCTTCGGTGAGACCCACAAAACACACAGCAGTTACTCCTCAGGGATGAAAGCTCATGGTAACAATAAGACGCACTGCGGGTGCGTGAATTCCGCCTCTCCAAACCCCGGAGCCCCGCTAGCTCACTGGCTGGCTGATGAAAACTTCAATTAGAGAAAGAAAATGGCATCTTACCGAAGCAGCGTCATTTTACACTAGAGCAGGGTTCCCATTCATCACCCAGGACACAGCAAAACTAATGCCGGTGGTAAGTTTTATTTCTTTATTGATTTTTAAATAACTTCCATGTTAATTATAATATAAAGTTAATAATGTATGTAATTGTCGATCTTTCCTGAAATATAATTACAAATCAATTATTCATTCTCAGGCAGCATCAAATGACAGAAACAATGAAAATAAGCACTTAATTTTCTCAAGCCAAAGCAGCATAATTTTTTAGAGTACAAAGGAATCAGGTCTATGATCCTAATGGAAACCTTGGAATTAAGGCCTGAGGCTTTCAAAAGAACTCTGAATTCTAAATTATCCATTTTTTATGTTTGAGAGCATTTTCTTATCTCGTAATCAGGAACTAGCTTCAGTCTTTGTGTGGTGATGAAAATGTATATTCTCTTTTAAGTTGTTAAAACCTCTAAATTGGCTACTTGCTAATTATGGTTTTCATGTCTCTCCCTATTAAATGGACAAAAACAATGTGGGCATTGAATTTTCAAAATTATACCACATCCAGTTTCGGAGAGTAGAATACTGCACGTTAGGGAAGGCATTGTGCCCATCTGAATGAGCCGTGAGAGACGGTGTCGGTGCTGCGACTTCCTCCCTGGCGAGGGTCCTGGGTCCCTGCCCTAGGCTGGCCCTCCTGGTCAGGCCCCGGTAAGACCCTGAGCTGATCTGGGTCAGTACCTGACAGGACGACATGGCCCTTTGACTCTGGTGTCAGCACCAGAGCCACATGGCTCACAGCTCATGTCACACAGGGTGTGGGTCTCAGCAGTGGTGACACCTGAGGAGCCTGCAGTTCACCCAACACCTGGGCCAGTGCTTGAGCCACTGAGGGCACCTTGTGCCAGGTTTTGAGGCAGAGAGGCTTCTCATAGCAGGTCCCATGTGCCCAGGACACTGGCCACAGCATCCTGTGTCATCTGAGGATGCCGGAAGCTCTGAAGGGAAACCGCAGAGTCAACCTCAGGACCCGGCAGAGCTGGGAAGTGATCTGGTGACATCACAGGCTGAAGCGTGTCCTCCTGTTCCGACATTCAAGCATCATCTTGGTGTGACTTCACTCGGGACATGGTTTCTAAGGAGCAACAAAGCCCAAGTGAGGTCATGAGGGAGGCGCCATGGAGAATGAAGGCTGTGACTTCATGACGAGGAAGACACACTGGGACCAAGACCACATGAGGATGCTTCAGGGTCCAGATCCCATGGACCAGACAGAAGCTTCCAGAGTAGTCCATACCCTGCTCACAGATTTCCATCTTGCAGAACTGCCAAAGAAAATCAGTGTCTGCCTGCAGAGCCACCCAGCTCTTGACACTGTGTCCTGGAGGCCGCAGCTGGTTGTCATGGGTGGCATCACAGGTATTAGCTGAGAGCCTCCTGTGTGCCAAGTTTGGTGTTGGCTTCTGTAACTTCCTGCACCATTTTAATATCCACAGTGACCCTCAGTGAGGCACCAGCAAGTATGGCACCTTGTAAAATCCTGCCCTGAATTCATTTGTTTCTTATAATTTGTTTTGTAGAAAACGAGACTCCAATTTCTACTAATTCAAATTGCTGACACCCTACACTAATGTTCATATTTAACTGGGCAACAATTTTTTCTTGGAATTCAAACACAAATCCCTGATCTTGTTGACTGTCCTCACACTCCGGTGTGCATGCCACAACACTGCCAAAAACTCCCTGACTTGTCTACCGCACTATAAATCCTGTGAAATGCAGGTCCTGCCTCCTGCCTCATGGGGGGTTGTAATAAATGCCACCTCATGGGAGCAAGTGAAGTCAGAGAGGTGTGGATGCTGTTCAGGACACACAGGCCTTGTACCATGGGGTGGACACAAGTCAGGCTGCACACAGCTTTTTCCCATTACAATGAACTCAGTGATTGTTCACTTTGTGAAAATCCTTTATCTTAACAGTCCATGGCTGCAGGATATGAAGCTTACAGTTGTCTTAAGGAGTAGATGCATGTATATAATGCAACTTGATTCTTTTTTAATCTCCTGCTAACCCAGCCAACTCTCTCCCTCTGTCTCCTTCTCCTCATTTTCATTATTATTATCATTATTATTTTAGTTCATGTTTCTAACATATAATATTGACATTCACTATAGATATTTGGCACCTGTATGTGACATCTCTTAGATCTTTTCACTGTGGCTTCTTGTTGTTCTCCTTTACCTTGGATGCCTGGACCCCTTTCCACTTGCAAAAAGATCTATGCCCCTATTTCTTTGTATCAAACCTTTACTTTTTTCTTTATTTGGACCTATTTTTATTCAAATGAGAGCTACAGTACAGTAGTTCAGCTTATGTGTCTGATTTATTTCACTTACCGTAGTGTTTTCTAGATGTATTCATTTTCCTACAAATGTCTCAAATTTATTCTACTTTATAGACAAGTACTATCCCACTATGTATAGATGTCACATTTTATTTATCCCACTGATGGGCATACACATTGCTTCTAGGATTAGCTACTATGAATTATGCTGCTATGATATGTAGTATTACAGTATGCATGTATTGCTACAATGTGTCTTTAGTTCTTTTGCTGAGGTACCTATCAGGTGAACAGCTGGGTCAAAAAGAACTTGTAATATAGTCCTTTGTGAGTTTCCTTTCGTTTTTGGAGATGCGGTCAGAAGAATCTTGGGTCTCCTCATCCTCTGGTCCCACGTTAGCTCTGGCTGCCATTGCTCATGATAGCAACCTGGATCCTAAGCAATGGAAAAGGGTTTCCTGGCATTCTGGGGGCTGGAGTGGAAGCTCAGGTTGTTGGCCCTGAGTTCAAGTGACCTCTTTAAGCAAGCAGATGACTCCCTCCATGTGACATCGTCCAGTGGAAAAAGAAGAGGACCAGCTCTCTGTCATCTCCTCCTCCTCTCCTTCCTCCTCCTTCTTCCCTTATTCCTCCCAGTCCTGTGAGTTGAGTACAGGGCTCTCATACTGAGCTTTATCTCTAGTCCATTCATTCATTCAGTTTTGAGACAATGCCTTCCTAAGTCTCTAAAGTGCTTGGGTTGGATTCCAATTTGCAGCCTTCTGCCCTCAGCTTCCTACAGTGCTGGGATTGCAGATGCATCATCACACCTGAATTGTCTGCCTTCTTTTAAGGGTCTTGGTGCCATCAGAAAGATGCTGCCCACATGACCAGAAGGCTTCTCTAAAGCTTTGTCTTGTATTAACCCTGACCTGGAGTTAGGGCATCAACAAAGGAAATTTTGGGGAACACAAATGTGTCACCTTGAAACCTAGGATTTGTGGCAGGGGTCATTGCAAACTATTCTGTCTTCAACTCAATTCATGGAAAAGTCCAGGTTTTCTCAGTAGAGGGAGTGTTTTTCATGTTATTGACATTAGTATTTTCTATTACATTATCCCAGCACTCACGTTTAGTAAAGTCTCCATTGAAATCAGTTGGAATTCACTGAAAATTTCTGTGAGTGATGCTACATAAATAGAGTTAAAATTTCCCCAAATCATTCAGTGAAAATATCCTGAACCAGTTCTGTCCTGAATTAATAAAGGAGTACATTTTGGCTTATGTCTTTATTCCTTTATGTGGCTTTACCGATAAGTTACTTCTACTTTCCCAAGCGATTTCAGTGACAACAAGCACAATTCAATCCACCTCAGCATTTTACTTCACCAGTCAGAGACCACGTGTATGGTAAACATGACTGTTGATTGGAATTTCCATCTCCTCATATTTTCACTTATTTATTTTAACATTTTTAAGACATTATCCATATCTAAACTCCCCTAGTATACTATCTGTTACACTAATTCTTTAACAGAGAAATATTTTAAATCTCTTAGTAATTATTTAAATTTTGATATAGTGGGTGACAACAGACACAAGATTGTCTTTTGAAAAGGTCAGTAAATTATTTAATGGGTCAATTTATTCAATTCCAGTGCTGCCTAATGGCATTCACCCCATGTAAAGATGAATTTCAATTTTTCCCATCTAACAACAGTACATATGTTTCAGTTTACTGTGAAATAATTATACTAGAAATAATGTGGGGTTTTTGCAACAAGTAAATATAAAATTGCACATTGTATCATTTTGGGTTTGGGTACTGAGTGAATCCACTTGCATGCATTTTAAATAGTAGATTGAGATTTAACTATAATTATAACATCAAATATGTTTTCATAAACTGATGCTTGTAATCTTTTTTCTAAAAAGCAAGTCTATTTTTATAGTCTTGTGTGTGTGTTTAAATTAGGGCACGGATGTTTTGGGGCTGCTCTTTGCAAGCACTTTTCTAAAAATAATACATTGAGGACATGGAAATTCTTTATTCCAAGCAAATGAAAAGACAATTTGGATATAATTATCACTGCGTTTCCCTTTCAGCATTTGTTTCAGAAGAGCTGGAGACACCCTCAGTTGCCATGTAGGAATTTGGATTAGATGAATACAAATGATCAAGTTGCCGATCAGTTCATCTTGAGGCAAATTTGCAGAATTAGTGTTATTTTGTACAACTCGATGCCTATTGTATTTCACCATCTGTGTTTATAAACAACGATGTGCTGGAAGGAAGACTATCAGCTCAGATATATTAGGGACACAGGCCTCCTGCGGTGTGGTGGGTGCTCACCGCACACATCTGGCCAACACTCCTCACCACACATGGCCAGAGGTCTTCTAGCAGAGCAGTCCCAAAGAAAGCCCGGCATCATTATTTGATCGGCAGCTTTTATAGATACTGTGACTGCAGAGAGGACATTGGGGAGTGTGTGACCAGGCACCTGACAAGATCTTTGTCAGTAATCTTTTCTCTCTGAATCTGAAGAAGAGGGAAAGATTTACAGTGGACAAGAGAACAACAGAACAACAGCCCTAACTCTCTCCAAAAGGAAGGGAGAGAGCAGAATCACTACAGTCGCAACCTTGACCTTTCAGAAGTTAGTTTGTTGGATTCATTTTGGTTCCTGAAATGGAAACCACTTCACTGCCAGTACCTCCCACCTAGAAAAAAGAGAGATTGTTAATGTCCTTTACAAGAGCTACTTCCATTCCTTGTGCTGGGGGAGGCGGCCGTGAGGGAAGATGTTATGACCAGGCTAGTCATTTTCAGGGATAGAAATCTCAGGACTCAGATGCCAGGCTGCTCCTTTGAGCCCACGAGACCTGAGCCCTTGGAACCCACCTCAGTGGTGTCTTCCTTGGGCTCTGCTTGAAAGCCATATTCTCTGAGATGCTCTGGCCTCCTCTGTGGAGGCACTCCCTCCCTGAAATTACATCCACATCATTTTCTTCCCTGTAACCCCAGCTCTCCTCCCGGTCTGAAGTTCTGCCTCTTCTTTTAAAAGCACAGTAGTGGTTTTCCCATTCAGCTCTGCACTGTCTTCCCACACACTCCTCCTTACTTCGTTTTGCTTTGTTGAGTCACTGTCATTAATCTCACCTGTCCAGATTCTGAATTTTTTTACATGGACATTGAAACTATTAAGATTCCTGAAGCACCACATTTCCAGGCCTCATAACTAACTTCAAAGTTTACATCCTAAAATAGCTTTTGCTTCATGCAATATGCGATGATTCAGATGCAGCCATTTCTGAGAGAATATTCTCTCGGATTCATCTCCTCATAAAAATGCGGCTTTTATTTTATCTTTCCCCTACTCATAACCCATACGTCTGAGTGGATTTCAAAGTACCCCACCTATTAGTTAAAAAAATTCAGTTCAACATATGCTTCCAAAAATAAGTATGAATTGAATCCTGAAAAAATTTAATATCTCAAGGATTCTGTACTTTAGAGATGGGTGCAGAGGAAGTATAACTGTATTTACTTATCTATAAATTAAGACTTAATAAGCTGTTCTACTTGACTAAAATTGACCTAAAACATTAATGAAGAATTAGAGCCCAGATTCATAGAGCCCAACAGGCATATTCAATATTTTATAGTTGCAAAATGGACTTTGATTAAAATTATTTCATGTATATGCATACATAAGCATTTGTGTACATTTTGTATTTAGATATCTCATACTTTAATGATCAAAATCAATATCTGAAGGGCATCAAAATGACCTTTCCATGAGATAGCATGGTATTTACGTAAAATGGAAACTATTTTGCCATAGAGAATGATAAACTCTGGTCATTTGTAGGAAAATGGATGCACTTAGAAACCATAATGTTAAGTGAAATAAATCAGACACACAATCTCAAATATCACAGGGTTTCTCTTCTACAAAAACTCAAACTGTAAAAAGAGAGTGAAATAAACATAGATAATAGGATAGAAGGAGATGGATCTTTTTCAGATAGGAAGGAAACAAAGAGAAGGAAGGAGGGTGAGGAAGTAAAGGAAAGAGGGAAGAAAAGGATCAAAGATGTGTTGTGCCCGTGTAAAACTCCACACAAGGAACGTGAACAGTAAGTCCGGCAAGCCTGCTAGTGAAAGAGTTACCCTGCGTCAGAATTCAAAGACAGTGTCCTTGCCATGTCCCTAGACTTTTGTCAGTTACTTTCTAATGGATGAATTTGGGCAAGTGACATGGCCTGTCTGGAGTTTGGCTTCCTTGCCTCGCGGCACAGTTTTCTTGTGATGCTCAGCTTGTGCCATCAGCAGGTGGGTGAACAAAGCCCCAGTTCATACACCTGGTCCCTTAGCTTTTTACTCTCTCTGTGCTCTGACTACTGCAGAGCCCAGCAGCTCCTCCTTGCTTTAGCCATACACTGGAGGACTGACAGGTTAACTCCTTGCAGAATTACTCAACACTTCTTAAACACAGAGACACAGTGAAGGTGGAAAATTAGACCAGCCCACACCCCTTCTGGCTCCTCCACCTCGACTTGTTTTGGATCAGGAGTCCAGTCTTAGGACTATTGGGGTCATGGCTCTATATACCTCTACCAGCACAGAACACACCTCAAGGACTAAAGGAGCTTCATACTCAGTGTGGTAACATGACCAAAAAAAAAAAAAAAAAACTGTTACATAGGATTTTAGAAATGCAATTAAGGCCTAAGGAACTCAGTTTTTATTGGCCCTGAAGCTTTTGCGGTATTCCAGCTTGCCCCAGGAAGATGGCTGCATATTTTGTGCTTAGGATGAGAATTATGGAGTGTGGTTACTCTGCTTGTTCTTAAACTGAGAGATTTCTAGACTGCGCGGTGGAGTGTGTTTTCCCAAAGTTGGTGTTTATTCAAAGATACACCACGCAGACACATGTGTATGAAAGTCCAGTTCATCTGAAGGCTCCTCAGAGAGCAAATGAACAGCAGGAGTCAAAGGTCTTTAACTAGCACTCTGCAGGGAGTCCCTGAACCATAGAAATATGGATAAGACATGTCCACATCATCCTGATGAGCCTTCAATGGGAGGGAGGAAGTGAGACTTCCTGTTCTCCACTCCCTTTGTCCCCACCGAGATGCTCCTTTATCTGCATTCTCAGTTGTGTGCATGGCCTGTACGTGGCTGCTGAGCCAGTCTCTGATGTGGGCGCCCACAGTCCCTCACCTTCCACTGTGGAGAAGTAGCCTCACATGCACATTGGTATTGGATGGGAATTTTGGATAACACCAAGTTGCAAAGCCAAAGTTATAGCCCATCTGAGAGCCCATACTCAGTTAAATACTCACGACCCCAAACTCCTGAAACCACCCACTTCCAGAGTGATGACCAAGGTTACTGCCTCGGCTTGGAGCAGTAGGAAACCCTGTCCCGTATCAGCCAACTCTAGTCTTTTAAGCTCCTGTGGAAGTTTGTTTCTTATAATCCTTACCGTCTTGCGGCTTCATCTCACTCAACAATACCTCTTTCTGAGCTGGTGCAAAGCTTAGAGCTCCAACAAAGCACATCGGAAGCACTGCAGACTTGAGTGCGGGTGGTGGCTTATTGCATCACGTTCTCTAGGTAAAAGCTTCCTCTTCCGCGAGTCCGTCCTGCTGACTCAGCACGAGAGTATCCACACAAGTTGCCTCTGCCTTGAAGTGGGAAAACTTAGACGGGCATAAATTGCATTTGCGGGGAATCACAGGAAGGCGAAACAGTGGGGGATGCATGTTCTCCTGCTTTTCATTCCAACTGAAACCCGCTCACCATCAGACAGCGAGGAAATATGCAGTTTACCCTTGGCAGGGAACCAGCTCTAGCAGCCGTGAAGCCCCTCAGGATTCCTGCAGATAACATCAAACAGGACAAGCAGAGCAAAAAACTAGGATGAAATTGAATGTATCTTGGGGAGGGAAAATCTTAAGCAAGATCAGAGGTTTTCAGAAATGTTTAAATAATGTAAACAAGGAGTGTCTCAGGAAATTTAATGGAATGTGAACGAGCTTTGGATAGAAAAATATAGGAGAAGTTCAGCCTGCACAGAGACCAGTGTTAGGCTACTAAACGACCAGTTTTTGTTTAATTTGTTTGATTTAAGTCAAAGATTTGAAGGTATATAAGGTAAATCCAGAACTGACTGGAGTCGATAGCAAATAGAAATGGCTCAGTTAGTAGGAATCCGGAAGTGGGAGGTAGCAGCTGAGCACAGGTGAGCTCTGCAGGACAGGGCAGGGAGGTGGTCCCTTGTTAAAGACCATACCCACGGAGGTGGGACCAGGACAAGTACAGGCCAGTCCCAGCAGAGCATCTCAAAACATCTTCTGTAATGAAGCAGTTCCACTCTTCACAAGGATCCTTCCAGTTCAATCCATCCTGAAATCATCTAAAAATAGAGAGATCAGAAAAGCCTCAAGAATAACTTTGGATATAGTTCATATTCACAGACAATTTAAATAAATTTAATGAAATATTGTTTTGTTTTTGAATACAAGAACCTTGGAACCCTGAAAGTAAGCAAAGATGAGAATGATATTCGCAGATAGAAGTTAGAATTTGGAGTAGTTACTCCTTTCTGAAATAAACCCCTAGCCTGTTCTAACAAGAAATATAAGAAAGGTTTTTGAAGTTCTTCACCGAAAGCCAATTCATTGGGCACCAGCTGCACCCCAGACTCTGGCCGAGACACGAAGCACACACTGGAGAGCAGCAGCTCTACACTAGACCAGAGGAAGAGACATGCAGTGAGCACTGACTGTCTTCAAAGAGCAGGGCAATAGTTTTGCCTCCTTTCTCTCTTTTCCCTCAAACTCCTCCAATCTAGTTCCCACCACCACCACTCCACCCCAACAAAGGTTAACAAAGTCTGCTCTCTGGATATAAGTTGATTAAAACTCTTCAACCAACATCTCTGCCAAGCTTTCAGATCGAGATCAAATGCTACTTCCTGTGGAAACTCTTTCTCAGAGCACACTCTGTGCAAGAGACCTCAGCATACAGTCAGGACTCAGCTGGGTAAACAAGTGGTACTTTACCGGCAGCAAGGATACTAGGGCTTGTTCAGCAGACATTACCAAGGTTAATTGGTTTTCCTGGAAGATAATAGTTCCTGACACCACCAGTTCTTTTTCCCATCATTGTGTTTACCTGACCACTGCCTATCTGTCTATGAAGCATGCAGAGCTGGAAATAATGATCATTACAGGGAGTCATCTTCAAAGAAACCAGACAGTTTCAATCACTCCAAATCCCATAATTTAGGCCCCGAGGGATGCCTTAGGAACTGAAGTTTATAGTTCTTTGAGTTCACTGTAGTCGGGAGTAGCAGCTCTGTTCTCAGACGTAGTCTGTCCTCAGAAGAGTAGGATGTAGTAAGTGTGAGTCTCTCTTATAGTAAGTTGAAAGAGAAGAAACCTAGTCCCTCTCCCAACCCAAGTCCATTCCCTCACCCAAGGAGAAACACTTCAATTCTTCCATTCTGGAGACAAAAGTTCATCATAGAGAAAGAAGCATCAAATGCAGATCAACATGCACTAAGAAGAGCTTATCATAGCTTATCTGGAATAATTTTGCAGTCCACACACATCTAATTCCAAAAAACCAGTATTCACAGTCGTGATCCTTTTTACCCTAAGATCCACCAAAGTGTCTGTAGCATAAGTGTGGTTAGGAACTTCTGATCCCTAAGAATCACCAAGGTTATCATTTGATGGTTACTTCATGGACAGAAAGACTATTGATAATGTCTTTGAGAAAGAAAGACTAGAACTGTGTGCTTTCTATATCCATATTTTCAGAAAGTAAATAATAATAGAAGATTGAGAAAGCTGTGGTAAATGGTACAGAAAAATACTTAGTATGACTGAGGAAAGAATAGTACAAAGGAAGACCAAACCACTTGTCCAACTCTCATTGAGTCATTTTCTTTAATATAGCCGGCCTTGGCTTGACACACCTCACCTGTGTTCAACATACAACTGCTCCTAGGTCTCCCAGGTCTTTAAACTTCTTTGAATCTGGAAATATTATACATGTACATTGCTACTGAACCTTTCTAGAGGAAGCAGAGGAGCTGCTTTGGTAAACTTTTTTAAAGAACAGGTTATTTTTAATATAAAAACAAATAAAAGTTGCATTAGCTTTTTGTGCCTGAGAAAGTCAACCTACACAAGGAAAACTTCATTTTGCTCTGTGACTTCACTGGATTCAGTCCAGGGATAGTTGTTCTACTCTTTCAGTGCCTGTGGTGAGACAGAAGGGGCACCACAGCAAAGCTGTTTCACTCAAGGTGGCTGAGAAACATAGCAAGATTGAGAAAGTTAGTGACCTGAACAAGACATTGTGACCACAGTCGTGCCCCCAGAATTCACTCTACTTCCTCAGTTTCCCTGAACTGCCCTAAACTCAGGACCCATCAGTGGTAGAGCCCTGGTAACAGAATCATCCTTTGAAAGTCCATCAGCAGGAAAATAAGCTTCCAACTCTTGGTTTTTGGTTGATGCTATAGATGCAAATTAGATGTCAGAGGAGATTCTCATTTAAAAATAAAATATGCAAACAATAACAACAACCAGAAGTCTTTCTTCCATACCCAAACATGTTGAGAAATAAATTGAGGAAAAAACTTAAAAACAGAAAAATAGAGCTGAAGGGCCTCAACCTGTTGAAATTTAACTCCAAATTAGATAGATACTGGCATCTAGTGCCAGGCAAGGATGAACTAGGGAAGGATACATGGGACAAGCAAAGGCCTCACCTGATCAGGGGCTCTGCCTTTCTTTTGAAACTCTGATGTGCTCTGTTTCCAAAAGAGAGTGGAACAAAGCAAAACAAAAAACCTTTAGAACCTACAGAAGTCTTGGATCAAAGTACCCTGATCACTTTAAGAGTCATCTTCCAATGACTGTCACCTGGAGACCATCCAAATCTCTAACCCAAACAGCTCACTCTAGAAATTGTAAGAAAAAAATGCTGTGAAAGGCTGTACTATGTCTGAGAAGTCTCATTTATATTCCTAGGAGTTTCTTGTACTGTGATAGTCAACCTAAGAAATTAGGCTTTGCTGCAAAATGGTAGAGTAATGGCTACAGGGGCCCAAAATCACAAGCTTGTGTGCTTCATCTTGTAGACTTCTTTGGAGTTTGAGCATGGTGATCTAATTCTGCCTACACATTTCCCTACAATAGATTGCAATTACTAATATCAATAAAGAATACACACATATATCCGGTCAAAATAATACTTCTATAGCAATTCAATACCAATGATTTTCCATTCATTTTTAATTTAACAGCCTCACAAAGTTTCACTATACTTAGAAGAATATGCATTATTTTCGGAAGTGAATAAGAAATCTTTTTCTCTTGTTTGTGAAAAGAAAGACCAAGGTCATCTCTGGGCTATGTAAAGAACAAGAATTCAGTGCCAATCAGATAAGTGTCCCACTGTGCCATGCCAGAGTTTCTTTCATGGCATACCTAAAGCAAACCAGAGAAACATTTTGTATAAATAACATCTTGAAACAAATTGGGAATCTCTTCAAAAGCCACCACCCAGATGTAAATCTGAATATTACAGATGATGGGCTCAAAGATATAAGCCTTTTAATTCCTCTGGTGAATAGAAATTTAATAGCAACAGGATATGATTAATGATTTACTTCATCTACAACCACAAAACGACTCAGGTGTGTCCAAGAATAAGAATTTTGATAGAAGAAGGCATGGTATAGTGGAGAGAAACAATGACGATTTTTGACTTATAAAATTAATAAATGACCAAGTGTATGCAGGAATGCTTTTGAATCATTATTTACTTATTTGATAGCTAACTCGAGAGTTAATTTTTCAATCATCTAAGTTTGTGCTTTGTATTTTAAAAATAATAAATTAAGTAATTTCTTCCCTGTGATTAAAATAAGAACACCAGGATGTAAATGAAGCTTAATAACACTATTTTTGTATTCATTACCACACCAATCAGAATTAATGCCAGGCCACTTTCAATTATGGTGTGGACTCAAAATTATCAGAAATACACTGGGAAATAAACTGGTAA
>PVIR01016906.1:0-35852 GCA_004026965.1 Petromus typicus
AGATATGTAAATGGTACACAAGCTGAATATGGATTAGAAGTAGTGTGAATTTATGAAGGAAGGAAAGAAATCAAGTTCTTTGGGGGTTTTTTGGTGATGCTAGGGAACTAGATTAGCTTTTTTAAAATGTACTAAAATGGCTCTGTAAATAAATTAATCAGAGTTGTTTTTTAAAAGGTAAACAAAACTGATAAACCCTTATTCAAATTCACCAAAAGAGAGAAGATGAAAATTAATGAAATCAGAGATGAAAAAGATGCAATTACATCAAGTATCACTTAAATCCAGAGGATATTAGAAATTATTTTTTAAATTTATATTCCAATAATTGGAAAATCTAGGAAAAATGGATAACTTCCTAGGCACACATGACTTACCAAAATAGATATGAAAAATCTAACAGGTCAATTACAAGAAGGAGGCAGAAATAGTAATAAAACATTTCCCAGCTAAGAAAAACTCAAAATTTGATAGACTTAGTACTGAACTTTACTCTATCTTTATAGAATGAGTAACATCAGTGATCCTCAAAAAATGAAAGGGAAGGAATGTCTCCAAATTCTTTGAAGGCAGCATTAAATCTGATTCCAAAATGAGGTCAGGATGCAACTAAAAAACAATTACAGACCAATATCCTTAATGAAAATAGACGCAAAAATACTGATTAGGATTCCTGGCAACAGAACTCAACAAAAAGATCATACACCACAACCAAGCTGCTTTCAACCCAGGAGTATAAGAACAGTGCAACATATGTTGATACACCACATAAATAAAACCAAGGATCAAAACAACTGGATCATCTCAACAGATGCAGAGAAAACTGTCAACAAATTTTAACAACTTTTCATAATAAAAACTCAACAACCAGGCACAGAAATGAATGCCTGTAATCCTAGTTCTCAGGCAGCTGAGGTAGAGGATTACCACATGGTCAAGGCCAGTTTGAAACTATATAGTGAGACACTATCTCAAAAATACTAACAATAATAATTTTTTTAAAAAAACTTTTGAAGAAAATAGTTGATAAAAGTCATATTTGACCAACCCACAACCAAAAACATACTTAATGGAAAATAAAGCCTTTCCTCTAAAATCATAAATGAGATAAGGGAGTTAATTCTCATCACTCTTGTATAATACAGTACTTGAAATATAAACCCGGACAATTAACCAAGAGAAAGAAATAAAGGAGACACAAAAAGGAAACAATGAATCAAATTATCCCTATCTGATGATGATGCATTCTCTTATATAAAAGACTTCAAAAACTTCACCAGAAGGCTCTTAGATCTGGTGAAAATATTTCAGTACAGGGGCAAGATATAAAATCAACACTGAAAAATCAGTAATTTTCCTATACATCAATAATGACCCACTAAGAAAACAATTCCATTCATAGTAGCCTCAAAAAATACCTAGAAATCAACCTCAATAAAAGTAAAATCTTGACAATGAAAATTATAAAACATTGAAGAAATAAATAAAAAAATCCATTAGAAAATGGGAAAACCTCTTTTGTTCATGAATTGGTAAAATATTATGAAAATAATCACAGTGACAAAGGCAATCAATAGATGCAATGTGATGCCTACTAACACGCCAACATTCTTCAAACAATAAACAATTGTAAAGTTCATTTGGAAGCACAGCAGACCCAGAGCAATCCTGAACAACAGGAGCAAGGCTGGAGGCACCATAATCCCACGTTTCAAATTATACTTCAAAGCCACAGTAACCAAAACAATGTCATACTGGTACCAAAGCACACAGGTAGACCAAGGCAATAGAAGAATAGAGACAGGAACACACTCAAGAACCCACAGTCTGATTTTTTCAGAAAAGAGGCCAAAATATATGTTGGAGAAAAAAATAGCTTCATTAAAAAATGATGCTGGAGAAATTGTATATATACAAGCAGAAGACGAAACTAGCTACTTATCACTTTCCTGTAATAAAATCAAGTGAAAATGGATCAAAAATTTAAACATGACAACTGCAAACCTTGAAACTTATGGAAGAAAATACAGGAGAAATATTTGAACCTACCAAAATGCCACCAAAAACTTTGTGACCAGCACCCTAAAACACAGACAATAATCAGAAATTACCTCAAATTTAAAACTTTCTGCCCAGAAAATAAAATAATAAGGTAACAACAGACAGAACAGGAGAAAATCTGGGCTGGGGCTTTAGCACAGTGGTTCCGGCGCCTGTCTTGCAAGCACATGGGCCCGGGTTCAATCCCTGGTAACCACATACAATCCTGGGCGTGGAGACTTACACCCAGCAGCAATCAGTACCACATACCACAGTGCCGGACACGGTGGCTCATGCCTGTAATCCCAGCACTCGGGAGGGAGGCAGCAGCAGGAGGATTGCTGTGATGTGAGTTTGAGGCTGAGCTCGGGGCCAGCCTGAACTACAAAGTGAGACCCTGTTTCAAAACAAAGCAAACAAACAAACAAACAAAGAACAGGAGAAAATCTTTCTTCTGATAGAGGAGTAATATCCAGAGTATATAAAAAAATAAAAAATAACACCAATCAAATAGCTCAATCATTAAATGGACAAATGAATACAACAGAGAATTCTCCAAAAAAGTAAATTAGCCAATAAAAGTATGAAAAAGTATTCAACAACATTAGTCATTAAGGAAAACAAATCAAAACTCCACTGAAATGACCTCTCCTCCTTGTCAGATTGGCTATCATCAAGAATCCAAACTATAACACATGTTGACAAAGTTGTGGCACAAAAAGGAACCTTCCATATTGATTTTGGAATAGGAAAGTGGTGCAACCACTAGGAAATAAGAACAGAGGTTCTTCAAAATAACTAAACACAGGGCTGTGGATCTAGCTCAGTGACACAGCACCTATCTTGCAAGTATAAGAGCCCAAGTCCAACCCTTGGTACCGCAAAAAACCCTAAAAAACTAAACATAAATATATCATAATATCCAGCTCATACCACTCTTTGGCATATTTCCAAAAGAACTAAAGACATAATTCTACAGTGACACATGTATGTCTATGTTTATAGTGATGCAATTTATAACAGCTAAGCTCAGGAAAAGGCCTAGATGCTCATCATTAAATGAATGCATAAAGAAAATGTTGTACATGTACACATAATACAGGAGTGTTCAGCCACCAAAAAGATGAAAATCCAGTAATTTGCAGGAAAGTGGGAAGATCTGGAGATGGCCTTGTTAAGCAAAATGAGCTACTTTTCAAAAGTTAAATATTAGCCAATCATGGTAACTCACGTCTGTAATCTGAGCTCTTGGGAGGCAGAGGCAGAAGGATTGCCACAAGTTCAAGGTCAGCCTGAACTAGAAAGTGAGACCCTGTCTCAAAAACTAAAACTAAAAAAACAAAAGTTAAATATTACATATTTTCTTTTACATGTGGAATCTGAAAGCATATTTAACCAAAAAAAAAAAATGAGCATGACAAACTAGAAGGTGGATTTTTAGGGATGGGAAAAGGGAGAGGTCATGCTAGGTTGAGAGTGGACAACGGGACTGGAACTAATCAGAATTTATTACACATATGCATGAATATTGAAGTAAAACTTATTTTTCTGTCATTAGCATGCACTTTCAAGCACCTGACAAGCAATGCCATTTTGCAAATTCCCCACTTGCAAGTTTCTATGAGTATTTCCACTGATGACAATGGTGTATTTCTCTTGCTCTAACAGATTTTAAATTCAAGAGCAGATAACACTGTACTTATTTCAGATGCTGTTGTTCTCTTTTGGATGATGTAGTTAGTTATCATAACTGTAATCACCATCATGACAGTGTCATCATCAGAGTCCCAGTGACAGCAGCCACCTCTGCTTATCAGTACTAGACAGTTTCTAGGAAATTTTGCAAAAAGAAAACAAATGCACTCTCAAATGCAGCTAAATCAAAGGAAAAAATACTGCTGCCACCACTAACTACAAGGAAAAGCCTAGATTGTCATTAGTTCTGCTTATCTCTGGTTTTATGACATCATGAAGGAGGAAATTCCAAAGGCCACATGATGACAAGGAGCGATTCCCAGCACTATTTGTAGCGATGTCAGGCTCACACAGCCTTCCATCTTGGCATTTAACTTGTGAAAACACCCTAAACATCAATTCACTGCACTTCCACACTCTTGACAGAGAAGCCACCCATGGATGCTTTGAGCATATTGATGCCAGGGGAAGCTGTGGGTCTTCCGATCCAATCTCTTCGAAGACTTGAAGCCTTGTGAGTCTTTCCATATTTCAATCTCTCCTTTGAGCTGGCAGGTTTGTGTTAACTCCGGGGAGGAGGGTCAAGATTAGACTGTTTTGCTGGACACCCAGTTGACATCAAGAGCAGAAGACTTTATTGGTATGAGGAAAACCAATCTCACTCAGAAGAAGTGGTATTGTGAAGCCGTGTGCATTGCTGGATTTTTTATATTATGGTCTCATCATGATATTTACATATATAGCACACTGGGTCTGCAAAGCATTCAAATCAAGACCTAACAGTGGCAAGTAAAACAATGGCACTGACTCTGTGCCAGTTTCCACATTAGAATCCGTATTAGTCAATTTCAATTGCAATTTTTTTTTAATTTAAAAGGAAAAGAGAAATTTCTACAATCACTTTTCTTGCATGAGTCAGGGTGGTGGCTCCCTCCATTCGGATGATCAAGCACACAGTAATGCTGAACCCAGAGCAGTCAAGAGCTCTGCGTGCTTCCCAGAACCCCTCCTCAAGGCTGCACAATGAGAAACCCAGACAGGAAGCACACGTCTGACTCAGACAGAGCCCCCAGTGCAGGGCTACTCTGGAGCATTAACTCAGTTGAAGGCCCCCAATTACGTGAAATTATCCTCCTCATTAAATCCCAACCACTACCATTAAATATCATTAGGGCTAAATGGTTCTCTGATCACATCCTGAAGGCACAGATCCACCAAATCAGGACTTCGTAATTAAGACAGGTGTCCTGGAACAGAGAGGATTTTCCTCAATAACCACTTCACTGCCCTGTCTGCAAGTCACCATCGTGCTCATCCCAAGCTCAAACTGTCTGCACAGCCATGCAGTGAGTCCAAAGGATGGGAGGAGAGAGAGGACAGCTTCCCAGTGAGGGCCCAGGTGAGGAACTTCTCAGCCAAGGCCCTGACCCTCCACAGAGCAGGGCTCCTCCTCCTCCATCCTCTACCTGAGCTGTCTTCCCCGTGGATGGCTGTCTGATCCTGAGGCATCTTCCATCCTGGTACCGTCAGAAGCACCGGAGACCAAGCTCAGCTCCTAGAGTCTTGGATTTATATCTTATGTTGCTTTATCCAATCAGGGTAAACTTTGAGTACACATTACCATATCTACACAGAGAGATAGTTTCTCTATTTTCCATATTTCTTATAGCACTTAACACAATATCTTGCCTAGGAAAGCACTCTTTCAGGAGAGATTGAATTATGAAGTTGAATCTGAGAGACTAAAGCCAAAGGTTTGAGGAATGTGAAAGTTAAGCCACTTTTCAGAGTGGTATTACACCAAGATGATCCTTAAAATACCAGACTAAAATGAACTTTTGGCAAACATCACTGAAGTCTGCTGTGAAATAGCTTATTATAATACAGACATGGATCTACATGACTGTAATAATATTTCCCCCAAACACAATTACTAATACAAGCCTAATATAACACAACAGTTTATAACCCTAGGTTTCCACAGGCAAACAAAACTCAAGTTTCTGCACCAGTGCACATTCCCTTTCCCTTGGAACCTCCGTGGTTTCTACTTCATGTCTCCATTCATGAAGCCACTTTAATTCATTTCGCTGCCTCAGTTCAGAACCGAGTTGTCTTTGGGTCAGAGAATTGCCACCCACCACACTTCCAATGCTTCCTTCCACAAACTATGCTTTCCATTATAGCCAGTGTAATCTTCTTCAATTAAAAACAAACAAAGCTACACAGTCTGATCATGTTATTCTTTTAAATTAAAAAAAAAAAAACCTCCAGTGCTTACTGGATGAAATCCTCCATCTTTAATTTGTCCTCAAAGCTCACTGCAAGCCTACCGGGACAGGCTCTGATACATGCCTTTTCCTCCAAAATGGAAAACTAGAATGGCAGCGCACTTTCCCATCAGGACCCTCATCCTGTCTTAGCAGGCCTTGTCTCTCCCCTCCCCCACTGCAACAGACAGATGGCTTTCCCCCATAGTCCTTTTAAGCTTCCAGGAAATGTTTTTCAGAGACCAGCTTTTAACACGCTTTCCATTTTCCTTGTTTCTACATCTTTTCCATGAGCCTGTTGTTACTTGGTTGATCTTCTTTTTCCTGATTGCTCACTCTTAAGCAATAAAGGACCTCCCCAGACTGACCTTTGGTGGAAGACAGGGTGTGCGTGTTGCCCTTGGCCCCACTCTTCGTTCACTTGCCCACCGTGTACTGGCCACATTCCCTTCTTAGACGTGTAGCAAGAGTCTCAGATGGATACATACACTCCCAGCCAAAATGCCAGCCCATGAGCTTGCCTTGCCTAGGTTTACATCAAATGCATTAAGGTATAAATTTCATACTATTTGAGGCACACATTTAAAATGGAAGCTTTAACAGTTCTGACAGGTACATACACCTCTGAGACCTTTATCCTTATTAAATTAAAGGACACTGCCATCATCCAGGAGATTGCCTTATTCCTCTTTGCATTCAGTTCTTCCACCTCCACCCCAGGCAAACACTCCTCCACTTTCTATCAGTTTCATCTCTTCTAGAATATCCCATGAAGGATTATACAAATGCGGCATTTTGTACCTGACTTCTTTCCCTCAGGATGTTGTTGAGATCCACCCATGTCACGTGCAGACTGTCAATTAATTCCTTTAGTTACTCAGCGGTATTTCAGTATATAGAAACATCCCACTGCTTGTATATTCACCTGCGGATGGACATGGGGATGGTCTCACTTTAAGGACACTAGGAAATGCATATTCTACAAAAAGAAAGTTAAATCACAAATGCATGTGGTATTTTGAAATCAGGTGAAAAAGAACAAGAATTTTACTTGATTCACTAACTTTACTTTGTATCTCTGTGCTAATAATCTAATTTCCTAATATTATTAATAAAATTATTTGTTCATCCTACAATGTGATTAAATGTATATCTACGTTATTCTAAAGTATGTGACTACATTGTATATCTAATCATTCTGAAATAACAATGCTGGTATTGTTATTAAAAATAAAATCAGTAATTTATAGTCTGCTGAGGATATTTCTGATATAGAATGTATTGTTTAATTTCTATGATACAATTCAAATTTTTTTCCGAGTGATTTTATTTTTATTAACTTGATACAAATTTAATACCATGCATTTTATTGTGTGTGTTAATTTGTGAATTTTATTTTTCTTACTTAGGCAATATTAGGTAACATAAAACTTTCACCCAGTTGCAAAGTTAGATCTACACAACAGGACCTACTCAGAAATCTCTAATTTGTACCTTTGACATTACTTTCTTATATTTTATTTATCACTCCACTGTCTCCTTAAAAATATATGCGACCATCATGTAAATATCTATTGGTATTTTTTCTAACACAGAACACTAGCACACTCTTCTTCATTGCAAGGAAAATAAAAGATTACTCGATGGCAATATATCTTTCTTATTTCTTTTTGTAGCTACTTCACTGCATGAATGTATCACAGTTTATTCTACCAAATAATTCACTGGTGAGATGAATATAAACCACATTTCAATAAGTAATCTAATGCAAATGTCATTTCCTCTTTCACCAACATCTCTGGGACTGTCTTCCTGACACAGTGGTGTTAGTTTAAAAGGTAAATCCCTAAGTACTTTTCCTATATATTTCCAGGTTTCCCTCCAAAGTTTTGTCACATGGCATTTCCACTAATTACTCACAAAATGACTCTCCATCCAAACGTGTGAATATGAACACAAGCTTTTTGATGCCTACCCATCTCATAGATAAGAAATATCTTGGCCTATGTATAGATTTGAACTGTTCTGTAAAGCCTCCTGTACTAAAGGCTTGATTCCCAGCTGGTGGCCCTACTGGGAGATCATAGGAAGTTTAGGAGAAGGAACCAACGGGAAGAAAAGGTCACTGGGAGTAACACTGCGAAGGGGATATTGTATCCCCAGTTCCCAAATCTCCTCTCTTGTCCTCCATGAGGTGAGCAGTTGGCTCCACCACTTGCTCCCCACCATGATGTTCAACCATAGCACCAGAAGCAATGGTGCCCAGTGACCATGGACCGAAGCTTATGCACAGGCATCAGCCAAAATGAATTCCTCCTCTCCTACATTGATTTTATCAGGTATTTTGATACCAAAAGCTGACTTTGGCATATTGTCTAATTGTCATTTTAATTTGGAACAAAATAATTTCCTTCCCTTGACATCTTCATTCATATCTGCAGAGGTTTTTTTGGGTTTTTTTTTTTTTTTTTTTTTGGATAGAAGTTAAGTCCTACACTTCTCCAGAATTCCCCACCTTGGATGAAATTTTAGCGTATGACTCAAGTCATCTCTCCCTACTATGGTGGAACTAAGATCACCTCAAACAATTACCCAGTTATTCTATCTAAGATATAAGCCATTTTAAATGGCAACAGATCTAACTCTGTGAAATTCTTTCCAGAAACATGATTTCTAATTATTATGGGTGTCATCAATTTCATATTGTCTGTGATTTTCTTTTCTTACCCAAAAGTACTACTATTATGGAATCAAATATTAAGGAAATAAGATTTGCAAAGAGAACCTAATATCACCTTCTACTCTCCTAACTCCTAGACTTGAGTCCCCAGGCCCTGGGTTGGTAAACTGCAATAAGTAAGCTGGGGCTCTCCATCATTGATAGCTGTATTTATGACAGCATCTCCCAGTAACATTCTTTTTGCAGCCATGAATTTATATTTGGAAAAAAGACCAGAATAAGTCATTGTAGAATTCAACTTCATCTTAACATCATGGTAAGAGAACAAGAATTCCTATGAAATAAAATCCACTTCTGATTTCTCCTGCCATCTCTTTCTGGGAAACTCTGTCCACAGGGCATGGACCTTCTCAACAGGGGATTCAAGTCCTGGAAACTCCCAGAGCTCTCCAGGCACTGACAGGAATTTACCAGGCTGACCAGACCTACAAGGACTCCCCCACTATCCCTGTATCAAGCTGGTCCTTCTGCACTCTGCTCTGTCTCACACTGTCTTCTGGAAAGGTCTGCGCTCTGGAGGCAACCCCCACCCTTTCCATAAACACGGTTTATAATATTTTCATGTAATTACACCATGCATGTTGGAAATCGGAGTAGCAACCCACACCCAGTGGTCTACTTAAAATGTCAGCAAGGGCGGCAAAAATTCACTTCCAGGGTGGCAACATGCCATTCTGATTCTCAGAACCAACTCCGGCCTCTTCTAAGAACTAAAAACATCTGCAAAGCATGGCTAGCAGAATGCAGATGGTTCACTCAAAATGGGCCCACTGGGTTTAAGACCCTGAAAGTCCTGTCTCACTTGTGGTTCGGTTGACAAGAGCACAAAAGCTGAGGTGGGAAACCAGGGCCACACTTAGACCCCAACCATCAAGCAAAGCAGTGCAGTTGTAAAAACTCGGGATCAGACAGTGGGTTGGCAGCAAGTGAGTTTTTTCCCATTAAGTAGTTTGTGGGTGGAGGCAGATCTCCAAATGCTTTGTGGCAGTACCACTGAACAAGATCAGTTTGTGCCACAATTGGTTAAATCCAAGAGTGACACAGTCTCCATTCTCTTTCCCTGAAAGGGGAAATGCTTTCACTGAAATTATTTTGGGGTAGATGAGCTGAGACCTTTCTTAGCTTGAATTATTTAACACAATAGGCTAAACTAAAACTATCCACGGGAGTGGTAACAGTTAAGCAGCAATGTTCTCATTTATTTGAGGTTTTACATAAGCCAGAGGAACACTTATGACTGCCAGGCAGCCTTCCCCAAACCCCAAAGGCAGTTATTGATACCAAGTATTTGCCTTGACTAGGACATTCCGATAGTGGCTTCCCGCAGTGATGAAGTGGTGACCTCTGCGGTTGGCTTTACTTGGTATTGCAAGTTATACAAGATAAATACCAAAAAGGCTGTTTCAATTTCCATCTACCTGGGCCAATGGTAGCTGTGCCAAACTTGGTACAAATGATGCCGTAGAGTCCACTGTTATTAGCATGCACACTTGAGAGATATATTTCATTATAATTAAGGAATGACCTCAAACACAGACAAAAATAGGGACTGGCTGTGGTGTGAGTCCAAACTTGCTTCTTTGGGATGCCATTCTTGCAGTTTATAGGGATCTGCAAACTCATGTAGACTAGCTATAAAACAATGCCCTTCACCCTGCACCCACGGTCTTAAAAAAATACCAATTTCATTATGACAAGAACTGTCACTGAGCCGATGTCCTTGGAAAAAAGAACAGCACTTTCATCTCGTACACAGTAGATGGCCTCAAACAGCTTAAACAGAGCCAACTTACATCAGAAAAATACCAGGATAGACACCCTTCAGAAGAAAAGGGTCTAGTTTTGTAAAGTGACCCCAGTGTCAACAAAGTAAGATTAAAGATTTCTCTTTTGCTTACATCTTTTTTCCTGTTACTTCAGGTAAACATGCAGAAATAAAGTATACAGCATGAACATGTAGCTCTTTACAAAGATTTTTTTTTACCCACTAGAGTTCTCAGTGCAGCACAGAAAAGAGTTCAGTACTGACTATTTTCGGCCTGGTTAATACCCACACTGAGGCTCTGATAGATGGTAAATCAGAATAAACAGGAACAGAAAGCTTGAGAGTCTCTGAGCTGCTCCATCCAGCACTACTTGAGAGACTGCGCCACTCCCAAACCCCTGCAGCTGTTTGCTGCTGGAAACTTGCGGAAAGCAAGGCTTTCACCACTCTTGTTGATTAAGATAAACTAAGAGATCATTAAATGCTAGTTACTTATTTGAACTTTGCTAAAGTCCTAATTTTTATTGAAGTTGTGGCAGAAGAATCATTGGCCACTAATCTTTTTAAATTACTGTTTATTTTACTATTAGACAAAGACTGAATAAACTAATTATTGATATTATTTTGTACTTATCATGCCTTAAATTGAAATGAGTCATCTATTTAAATCATCTGGGGCATGAGGAATAAAAACAATGAGAAGAATAACAGGAGTATAGGCTACAAACTCTAAGTTGTATCTCCTAACCTATTTCTATTCACCCAGTCTTAAAGAAGAAAGAAAGAAAGAAAGAAAAACAGAAAGAAAGCAAGCAGGAAAGCAAGTACTATATTCCTGTTATCAACCAAGATTCTGTTGTGGTTATTCATTTTCTTTTTTTTTAGGTTTTTTGAGACAGGGTCTCACTTTGTGGTTCAGGCTGGCCCTGAGCTCAGCCTCAAACTCACATCATAGCAATCCTCCTGCCTCTGCCTCCCGAGTGCTGAGATTATAGGCATGAGCCACCACGCCCGGCACTGTGGTATGTGGTACTGATTGCTGCT
Organism: Petromus typicus; assembly: GCA_004026965.1. NCBI lineage: Eukaryota > Metazoa > Chordata > Mammalia > Rodentia > Petromuridae > Petromus > Petromus typicus. The sequence continues at coordinate 11,555 of PVIR01016906.1, forward strand.
GGGCGTGAGTCTCCACACCCAGTATTGTATGTGGTTACCGGGGAATCGAACCCGAGTCCTTGCGCTTGCAAGACAGGCGCCAGAACCACTGAGCTAACTCCCCAGCCCTGTTGTGGTTATTCTTATGCGAGAAATTTTCTCAAAATGAAAAAAGCAATAATATATATCATTCTATTTCCCACAACCCCCTTCTATCTTTTGATATTTTATCAGATTTCAATCACTTAATCAGCACTTTCTACTAAAATTTTTAAAGAAAATTTGATAGTGATAATTTAAAGTGAGATAGGGTGAAGGGGGAAAAATAATGAAATTATAACAAAAAAGTAAGGAAACAAATTTGTGTATATGGGGGGGTGGTAGAGGGGAAGGGCTATGGGAAAAAATGAGAATTAAGTTGTGTCTTATACTGGTACAAATCCCCATTATGGAGTGCAATTATGATGCGTGTATGTAATGTACCAATAAAGATTTATTTTTAAAGATAATTTAAAATAAGAATTCTAGCAGGTAAACTACTGCTTTTTTGTCTGAAAGCCCTAAGTGTCACCTAACATAAAACCAACTGACAATATTTTTATACTAAATAACTTCACTTTCTCACAAGAAAATATTTTTAAATAGGTATAAATTCTCATTTTGGTCTTGTGGAGTTTATGGAATAAACTGTGGTGCAATTTCAGTACACCTGTCCGAGATAAAATTGGAATTAATTTCCACAGAATCCCACTCTTTAAACATTCAGCAATTTTATTTTAGGCTGTTATCATTTTTAGTTTATATGCCAAGTTCCACCTTTCTCTAGTTGTTCATTTTTCTGAAATTTGAGAATGGGTCCTTAGGAGACGTGGCATCCTCTCTCCAGATAGGAAGCCTAGGGATCCGCTGTGGAGTGTGACACGATACACGGGCTTCTGCACATGTCCACTTGGCTGCGGTACATTTCATAACCCCTCTGAAACCAGTTTACCACCTGTGAAATATCTATAAGCATTAGTATGCCATTAACTTGCCATGAGGTTCTAATGAAACACACTAAAAAAATGTCTACTTTGAAAGTAGGCGCTCAGCAAGCATTCGCTTCTCTCTGTAGTTCACTTACTTATACATTAGCAAGGTGAACAGAAAATGAGTAAACAAGACCCGATTCTCTAATTCTTATCTACAGCTCTCAAAGCATATCATTAACACTAATACACACAAATGGATACAAAATAAAATAACACACACGTAGCCAGAGGTCTCGCACAAAATGTTTGGGACACCGTGGACTCGTCAGTCTGAGCCGTGTTCTCTAGTTCTTTTACTGCACAGGCCCTACTGGGAGGTGTCACTGCATCCTTCTCACTGTGATACCCGCTGGCTGGCTCCACAGACTTCTGAACTATAGTTGGCAAAGTCCAAGAAGCCTGTGGGTTGTCAGAGCATCTCAAACAACAAATCACTGGAGAGTTCCTGGTACAGGCCCACAGGGCAGACACCCGCTCATAACCATCACTCACTCTCTGTTAGCCGCACAGGACACGGCCACAGGCATTTGGCTACAATCAAGGGGTAACCTACTGCACTGTAGGTCAGGAAGACACTTACGCCTTGGTAACTGCACTCTCTTCCTTAGTTGGGTTCTCAGACTCTTCAAAGGCAGTAGATGTCAACAACTGTCCAGTGACACACGATGAGAGCTACAAGCTACGTAGTGGAGCCCAAACTCCTTTCTCTGGCATCCCACGCACTTGAGTAGCTCACTGCGTGAAGCACCAGATGTATACTCGTCTAAAGACCCAGATGTGGACAGGATATAAATTCAGCCCTGGCATGTCACAGAACCTCAGCTACGTGACCTGAAACACAGAGCTAATACTCTCGCAGTCCAAGAATTAACAGCCAAATATTTGAGATGCTGAGGTCATCTTTGCATACTTATAAGTAGACTCTAATCATCTCTAGAACTTCCCAATTTCCACAGTGTCAAAGTTTTGTCCATTTTCAGCATTAATCTATAAACTTCCTCCATCTAAACTGGAAACAGTCATATTGCTCTTGTCATCCTGTTTAAGAGAGTGATTTTCCGATAAAGAGCACCAAAGTCATCTAAATGTTACATTAATCAAATTCCGGCATGCATATTCATATACTATTAATGATTATATTAAGCTCTGCATTTACAAAAGGATGTTGCTATTCTTTGCTATATAGTTTTTAAAAAACAAGAAATAGTCTCTTCTTAAGAAATTGTTATTATTTTAGGGTCCAGAATAAGTTTCTAGATTTTTGTGATGAAACAAATTCATCAAATTGAAAAGCTAGCTGATGGATCTTTTATGTTCTCTGCCTTTGAAGCAAAACTGAAACACTGTAGCCTTCAAGACTACTTGTTAGCATCCTCACATCTGACAAATTAAAGAACCTTTAGCAGGTGGAAAGATGAAAACAGCCAGCTGGTGTTATAGATGGCAGATTTGATACATGTGACATCTGCATGGCTCTCACTGTGGCCCGTCGTTTACTTCAACTGAAATGTCTGCTGCTGTACATACCAACACCCTAGACACAGGGTCTCAGGAAGCAGAAACTGTATAGATGACACTGAAACATGAAGACAGAATCGTATTATACGGCCATCAGGAGGGTTACATTTTTCATTAACTATAATTCTCTATCAATTTTGGAAATTTGAAGTTGAAGACCATTCTGGACCCAAACCAGTTCTCAGTACTTTGAGAGGTGTAGATTATTCAAAATTACATAAAATGTATAGTTTTTGTATGTGCACAGAGTTCAATATTGTGCATGTTGGTGCTTTGCTTGAACAAAAGTATATATTTGTATATTTGTACAATGTAATATACTTGTATATTTGTACAGTAATATACAAAGTAATATATTTGTATATTTGTACAATGTTTATGCTGACAGAGACATACATAAATATCCATTTATAATCAGACCAATTTTTTAAAAATTAACTCTAAATTGTTAAAATTTATTAAGGAAGTAAGAAATAACACAGCAAATCTATTATTCATGTTTGCAGAGGTAAAACACAAATATGGATACTTTTTGTGTGGTATTAAGGATCAAACCCAGGACCTTTGCACTAAGCTACATCCCCAACTGTTTTATTTTTATTATTTTTTTTTAATTTAGAGACTGTATCTCTGTAAGTTAAGTTGCCCAGGCTGGGCTTGAACTTGCGATATGCCTGCTTCCCTCCCAGAGTGCTGGGATTATGAGTACTTTTTTAAAATTTAGATTTTGTCTTAAAGTGCAGATATGATGCTTCAGCATATTTATCTGTGCTGAAACTTTACACTCACAATAGAAAAGAGTCAACCTAGGAGCTATGAGAAGTAGCCTGGGAATGAGTCCAACAGCAAAATATTCCTGGAACGTAGGACTGTAAATTTTTGGAAATCACAACATTGTTTTCTTTCAGGTGAGAAAATTTAAACTTCAGGCACTTTATTGCTTAGGAAAAAATAGTGATGACACCTGTTAAGGGAAATAAGGCATGTTTTACTCCGTGAAACTATTGCAGTAGATACGAAGCCACTGAGCTGAAATCTTGCAGTGGGGGAATAAGGCTGAGATCCCCCCCGAACACAGCACGGCCAAGAAGAAACACAGCTGGGAGCAGGGAGAGGGTCAATGGATGAAAACTTAGCAAGAGAAAAGTTTTGGCCAGACAGAATGCCAGCTAGTCTAATCTGGCAGGGTTCTTCCTGAAGGCAGGACCGGGTGACCACACAGACATTACCTGGACAGTGATGGAGGAAAAAGAATGTAATGCATATTAGAAATGATCAGATGCCAAGGTTGGGGGTTTTAACTAAACCAACTTAGCAGGACTCTTGCCAAAAATAGGCAAGACAGAAACAGAGAAGGAAGTCCAGAAGTCTAGGCCTAGTTAAGCACAAGGTTTAGGGCTGGGGATTTAGCTCGGTGGTTCTGGCGCCTATCTTACAAGTGCAAGGGCCTGGGTTTGATTCCCCGGTAACCACATACAATACTGGGTGTGGAGACTCATGCCCAGCAGCAATCAGTACCACATACCACAGTGCTGAACGTGTTGGCTCACGCCTGTAATCCCAGCAGTCGGGAAGCACAAAGTTTAGACAAAGAGTCTCAGCAATCAAGCTAGAAAATGGTCTCCACTAAGCCCAAGCCCTTTCCCATGTGTCTCCTTTTACTTTTTTTATTTTTTAAATGAACATTTAGTGTTACTGTTCATAGTACACTGTCATAAGAGGCATATATATGTATGTGTGTGTATGTATGTGTGTATATATATATATATATATATATATATATATACCCATGTAATCACCCCTCCAGGCACCTAATGAAGTAGGGCCATTAGCGCCTCTGTCAGAGGAGGTGGAAGACTTAGTGAGTTGAGATTTATAGACTCTGAAGCTAACAGTTTGAGGGACTTGCTGGAAGAAAAGCAATAGATAATTATAAATACAACACTGAGTACGAGTGAGAAAAATACTCCCATCAAGTGACTGGCATCTTAGAGGTTCAAGGCCTTTCTGAGACCTGGACTAGAAATGTCTTCTGAAGACACCCTGGTTCCTCTCTCCCAACTAGAACGCTGCATGGCCCCAGCACTCCCGAGGCCCACAGTCCTGAACACTGAGCTTCCTGCTGTCAGCTCCAGATCTGTTGTCCTTTCCTGGCCAGGACACATCTGCATGTCTAGCTCAGGCACTGAGCAGATGACCTTCTTGAACTTTACTTCACCTTTTCTTACCCTTGGACTTCTCTTAATCTTACTAAGCCTCATGTCTAAAATCAAGTCCCATAATGTCCACCAGGCTACTAGATACTGGATCATGTCTCTCTCTCTCTGGTCTTGCAACAAAACATTCCCAAATTTCAGGTTGTGTCACCAGCCAAAGCTGACCAAATTAAAGGGAGAAATCAATAAGTCCACCACCACAGGGGATTTTAATATTCCTCTCTCGGTAACTGACAGAAGAATTATGTTTCAAAAACCCAGCATTGGGTTTTAAATAACATTATTAAACAATATGGTCCAACTACAACAAGTACAAAACCTCTGAATACACATTCTTCAAATATACATGAAATGTTCCACAAGGGCATCATATGTTTAGCTATAAATTATGTCTAAGAAACTTTCTGGGAAAAAAATATTTGCTGACAACAATGGTATTAAATTAGAAACTAATAGGATTAAGATATCTTGAATATCTCCATGTGTTTGGAAATTAATAACAGTGATAAATTAACCCATGAGTCCAAAAAGAAATAAAAACTCAGAAAATGTTTTTTAAAATGTATTGTCCTCTGTTACAGTAAACTACATGTATTTCCCAGCACATCTACACATGAAGAGAAAGAACAGAGGTTTTTAAGCTTCTCATATATGCTAAATCCTGTCCTTAATTAATTCTGGTTACTGGCAATAATTTCTAACTAATACAGGTCTCTTGTGATTGTAAAGGATTGAACCAAAGAATAAGGCCTTGTATTTAGAAAAACAGAACCTTCAAAATGTGCAAATAGCAAGAGAGGAACGAGTCACTTCTGAAGTGCCTTCTGAACTGGTCTCTTTATGAACTCTGTGCTTTACTTGGGACCTTAGAACAACTCCTTTGAACCTACCTGCATCGCGTTAAGAATTTGTTATCTGTATGTGCAGTTCACCAGTGATCCATTCTCTTCTGCTGAAGAAAACAGCTCATTCCCATAATTTTTAAACAGTCCCCCACATAATGTCTTTCACAGTTGTGTACGAAGGTGAGTTGGTGGAACGGCCTAGTGGATGGCCGTGGGGTCTCTTTCTGGGTTATTTGGCTATGAGCTAGCTGGACTGCTGTGCCCAGCCAGAAGGGTGAGGCATAGTTTCCACTTCTTACCTGGCCTCTGGATGCTAGCAGCACAAGACAACTGTTGCTCCAAGCCTAGGTTTGCAAGTATCCCAAACAACTGGCTCTGGAGCTCAGTCTGCCTTCCTTCTAGTGCTTACAAGTGGCTCTTTGAGGGCTCTATGGAAAAGAATAACAATGGAGAATATCGTCCCTCTTGGAACATAACCCACATGCACTGAACAATACCTAGCTTCAGCAGTTTTTTCCATGGGAAATGGGAAGCATGCATCCATGTGAGTCTACTGTCCTGCCTGAGAGTGTGACAGTCACATGGAGCTTGCTAGGTGGGATGTAATGTGTTTGGTGATGATGGCTATACCATTCTCCAACTCTCCTGGCTGAAGGAACAGGCCAGTTCTAAACACCTGATCATCGTGAAGCCATTAGCTGTATCCACTAGTTTAGAAATACTTTAAAACATCTTAAAGTGCTATATGTGGGATGAAGTTAATAATATACATTTGAAAAAATTAACAGACACTTAATATCAGCACAGATTTATAATCAATTTTCAACTGAGCTACTTTCTATATGAGAACACTACATTAAAATAATTTTTAAGATGCAATCTACATATATCAGTGGGCTTATAATTTCTCTCTAGAGAGTATTTCTATGTGCCTTACAGAGACTTCCATAAGTATCATATGTGCCACATTTATTTTTCTCATCAATATGTCTAGCATAGTGCTTTGGAATTTCTTGTTCTTTTTATTTAAATAGTAGTATCAACGTGTATGCTACACCCATCATAAGACCACTGACGATATTTATGAGTTCTGTGCAGTCAGATGATTTTCATGATATGACCGAGGATCCAGCTTTCTGTCCACAGCTGAATCTAGTGTTTTAGACAAATATTATAAGAAGCACCCATCTTTGGAGCAGAAAGATTAGGGTTTGGAACAGTCAAACTTCCACTCTTCAGGCCCCATTGTTCAGGTCACATTAAGAATCCACAAGTGTAAATGAACATGGCTACCTAAAAAGTGTAGTGGCCAAATTATGGGTCATTTCTACTTCTGTTTAAATTTCACTCAATGATAATCATCAGCTAATGTATTACTTCCATATATAGGACAGCTTTCTTTACAAGACTGTCAGACATCAGAGCCCTAACAGGTCAATAACCAAGGCAAGGGTTAAACAGTTCAGAGAGGACACTTATCTAGAAAGGCTTCAGTAGTTCCAACTCCCACACTTTGCATCAAGTTCCAGACCCGAACACCAATCTCTCTCACACACGTTGGCCTCTTATTTTGCAGCAGGAATCAAATCCAAGTCCTCTGTGTCCTGAATGCTTTCTCCACTGAACTGCACTCCCAGGCCACAAGTTAGTTTTTAGGGTCATGAGATTTCTTCTTCCTCTTTGGGGTTCTTTCCTTGGTCCCACCAGAGGACTCAGGTCTCCCCTCCCCATATCCTCCTATTTGGTAAGTCATGTGGGACACCAGTAGCCACAAAGAGGGGATGTTATAAAATGAAAAGTCAAGAACGATGCTCTTAGATTTGGGGGCACTTGTATGCATTCTGAAATATATATTATAAAGGTTGCTAGTTTATGAAATGCAATGGCTGTGGTATGATTAAAGTGAGTGTTTATGTTAATGTTATTGTGTTACACTGTTAAATGATGCTACATCTACAAAACAAGCGCTCTGTTTTCTACTCTGGGAGGTTATAAGAACAATTATCACTACCGTTGAGGTTAAAACAAAAACATTCACACAGTTAAGAGTTCTAGACTTCTAAAGGAACAACCACCTCTCAGCCAGAAAGACTCTGCACACCTCAGCCTCAGGCTCCTGCTGCAGTGTAGTCCAGAGAGGATATTTGCTGTTTATATCAAAACCAAACATTTATAACGCTTAGTCTTAACAATTTTTTTAATAAGTAGAGTCTAGACTTCAGCCATCCATTTTCTGGACAGACCTCTTTGTTGTAGCTATTAGTTCTGAGGAAATTAGTAATAGAAACCATGAGCTATTTGCTCCTAACAGAAGGACACCACCTGTGTGGACAAGGCTACACAAAAAAGGTGCATTGGGAAGATTATGGTTGTGTCCAAAGCAGAATGAGAATGTCTTCATTTTAAAAGCTCACAAAAGCCAGTGGCGGACATCTTTCATTTTAAAAGATAAGAGGTAGTATAGAATATATCTCTGACTGCATATAATATTGCAAATTTCCTAAGCATCTTCCATGCTCAGCCGTTCTCCTGACCTTTACTGGGGTATGAGACACATGAGAGCAAACACCGGTTATCTTATCTAAAGCCTGGACCATTGCATGGCACATGGGAGACATGGAGAAGTCCCTGCTGATGGAATGGGTCCACCAGTACCGGTGGCGTAGGACTAGAGGGTCAACCCAAGAGAGCCATGGTGTTCTTTCCTACATAGGGACTGGGAGGAGAGGGAGGGGACAGGGATAGGGCCACGAGAGAGAAAGAGGAAGGACGGAAGGGGGAAACAGGAAGATGAAGACAGGAAGGAAAAGGAGGGAGAAAGAAGGAAATGAGGAAGATTAAATAAAGAGATTGGTTTATGTTCTATAATTCTATGACCCAATGCATTTTAACAAAGAGTTAAAAGTTACATATTCAGAGGCTGGGCTAAAATTAGCATTTCAACCTGATATTTCAAACCCCATATAACTTTCCCTTAGGAAAGCTGAGAATGTAACTAGGCAGCTCATGTTTACTAATGTTTCCAATATTTTGTTATATATTCATAGAAGTATCATTATCAAAGTAAGTTTTCCCCTGGAATAAAAGAGGAGATTCCAGTGATTCTTATTCTGCTGCTCACACAGAGCTCTATCCATTGGAAGCATAGCCTTCTACTCTGTGCCTTTTCATTATAACCCTAACAGAGCCGCAGGAAGTCACACCCTGGACCATCAGTGTCACACAAGCATCTGTCCTCTTCCAATTCCAGCTCACTCCCTGCCTGGCTGAGGAAAAAGGATTCACTGAAATTCTAAAGGATGGCTTCACTGAGGTCACAGGCTTGCTCTGAAGAAAGAGTCTTTAGGGCTGGATAACCTAGAACAGTGAGTTCACTAACCTTTCCTTCTACTCTGAATTTTCTCACAAGTCCCCAGGTCTCTGTTGCTTCAGTTTCAAATGCAGAAAGCACAGCTAATGTCTCTACAGTGAGTCTTTACCTTGACCTCCCATGAGAAAGGCCTGGACATTGATCCCAAGAGTAAAGTCTCATCCGTTTAAAGACCATGGGGTGAAAATAGCAATTGGCTCCAAGATAAGCGCAGCAGCACTCATTTCCAAGAGAAATTGGCTGCACCTAAAAAAAGTTTTATGCTTTTTAAAAAAATGAGTTTACTGATATATTTTGTATACATATGTTATGGTCACATGTATAATAGCTAATATGAAATAGGAAGAAATTTTTAAAGGGAAAAGGAAAGGGACAAAGGGGAAAGTAAAGAAGGGAAAGAAAAAAATTATTGGTAAAAACAATGAAGTTCTGTGTTTAAAGAAAAGTATTTTACATGACTCTCTCAAAAACAAAAGTTAACCCACACTACTTCAGCTTTGCAAGGAAGGAAGGAAGGAAGGATGGAAGGAAGGAAGGAAGGAAGGAAGGAAGGAAGGAAGGAAGAAAGAAAGAAAGAAAGAAAGAAAGAAAGAAAGAAAGAAAGAAAGAAAAGAGAGAGAGAGACAGAGACAGATTATGGCCCCGTGCTGTATACCCAAGAGACTTTCCTTGAAAACATTCATTCAAAAAGACCCCGAGAGCTATGTAGCTGTGGTCAGTTCTACTGTTTTTTGGTTTAAAAACTAGTTTTATTTAGTTCCTTTTCAAAAAATACATACTTAGCATATCTTCCATTTTTAAAATATATTCTCTCATTCTTACCACTAAATTCTTTGGAATGCTTTTCAAAAGATCTACATCAACAGCACTGAAAAATGAATACTTGTGAAAAGGAATGAGCCTTAGTGGAACTAAGGTTCCAGCTCAAACGATTCTATGAACCCATGCTTCATTTAAAAATGTAACCCCTTCTCTCCTGGACCTGCCACTGGTCAGATGTCTAAAACATCTTGATCCTGAAATTCTTAGAAGAATAGAGGTCAGTGGTCTCTGTATCGTCCTGAGCAGCAATACTTCCACTAGTCTACAAGTAGTGTCTTAGAAGAGCATTACTTTTTAAGTTTTGCACTGTATTGTCCAGGCCAAGTGACTCTGAGTTTGTTTACATCCTGATTTTCAAAACTGTAAATGTGTAAACGTGTCCATTAGGACAGCACAAAATATTTTGCATACACACAACAAAACTTGGCATATATTTTCACCACCCCTCTCACATACTCAGTTCTCTTTTCCACCTCGGAGGATGGAGCGATGAGACTAATCTGCTACAAAAGTGTAACGTGTGTGTGACAAGCCTCACCGGGGGCTGTTCCTCACAAAGCAGAACTACCACAGTCCAGCACCTAACCGTGCACACTCACAGCATGTAGATGGCAGAGAAATACACGTCAGCAGATCGGATCTGGGCGGGGCAGACCTCTCCAGCAAGCCCCGGGGAGCCAAGGTCAGAGTCCCCGGGGGGCCTTCCTCACAGGATACGCATCTTGTTACCGAATTCCTCAATGCCTTTTTGCTGTCTCCCTAATGACCAGTTAAATGGGCTCCCTTGAGGATGCTTGAGTCAGCGCCAGTTTGAAAACTGCTGAGGAAACATCCTCTTTTACTGGAAATGATTTCCATCAAACTGCCATGTGCCATATTTAGACTCACGGCTTAGTAACACCCAACAGAAGGGGCTAAGTTTGCAGGACAGGAGGCCCTGGGCTGTGAGAAAAGAACTTGCTTTTGTCTGGCCAAACTGACCGCAGGGCCTGGAGCTGGTGAGTCTGGGGTGGTCTGTGACTCTGGGGACAGAAACAGTCCATTCTTTCAGCAGAGACGGAGCACAGACAGCCAAGTATTCCCATCCAGCCTGCCCCGCAAGTCAGAGATCTGCACAGGAGACAGTGGCTCAAGTCTAGTCCATATCCTGGCAGTAGAAGCCAGAAAGGGAGGGCTTGGCTGCAGCGACAGGGGAGCAACAAGCTCTGGAGGGTCCACGCACAACAGATGAGGACCTCGAACAGAAGGTAGCCCCGCACTTCAGAAGAGCTGGAGGAGGATCTGACCAACCTCATGACAAAGCACCGAGTCATATTTAAGGTGACAGATCTCCTAGCTCCCCTGATTTGACCATTATAGAACATACATATCACACACCGTGTCCCCAAATATGTATGACTATTATGTACCAGTTAAAAATAAACTTTAGAAAGAGTCCGCTGCCTTAGTCTCCAAAGGCAGCTGGAGGGCCAACGTAACATCACCTCTATTGAACAGAAATTAATATAAAATAATAATAAAATATACTGAGTCATAGAGCAACATTCTACTAAAAAGCAGAGCCGCTGAATGTTGGGTCATTAAAAACGTTAGACACATCTCTGCGCACAGGGACACAGAGAACCCGATCTCCATATGGAAGCAGGGCCGCGCAGCGTGGGCCTTAGCCGCAGTCTCCCCCGGCGCTCCGAGCTTCCCTCTCACGCCTCAGCTCTCTGTCTGGCTTTACCAGGCCGCCAGTCAGTAGGAGCGCACACCGACCACACAGCTTGCATGTGGCCCTGTTCTTCCTCACCTGCACAGAATTTTATGCTGACGCACACAAACATATCTATGTCATTGTTTCTACAAAAAATAGGACGATATGCAAAGATTCCCTGTGTCTTGCTTTTCTCTCTCAATAAGAACTGGAGAAAATCCCTCCACATAAATCCCTGCCATTCTCAGTCAGTCTCCTCACTGGTGCTACACCAGAACGGCTGTCCTTCTATCCGGGGGACTATCTCCTAAGACCCCAGAAACTGGGCACATGAAACTGTAAACAGTACTTGTTTTTCTGATATATATACACACCTGTGCTATGTTTTCTATACACATTTTTCATCTATTTTGTTTTATGAAACAGGTAGTAACAAAACTTTCTTATCAATAAATATTGGTGATCTCTGATTTAAGATTTATTCATTAATTAATGAATAATTAATTAATAATTAATTATTAATAATAATTAATTAAATATTAATTAATTAATTCTGGTTTGCTTTGTAGTTTCTACACTTTCCAAAATGAATATTTCTTTTATAATCATCCTCTGCTCGTTAAAGGAGGAAGTTTGCCTCCCATAAATATTAGCAAATGGCCCTAAGAATAAATTCCGGGAGCAAATGACCAAGCACATAGTATAAATGAAGCCAGTTAACATGGAAATATTTTTTAAAACTTGGAATTTCTAATTTGGGGAAGTACGTGAACTTGTTCCTACTTCCCATTTATCTCCCCCCTCTTTCTCTCTGTCTGTGTCTCTCACACTCTCTCCTCGTATGGGAGAAACTGTGTGATGGATACACACATATCTGCCATGGAAAGGCAGCAGCTTTTGACACCTTTAAATTCTCAGCTTCGCTCCTCCGGTGCGCGGGGGCCCTTCCTAAGAAGATAAGGGGGACCAGAAGACAAGCGGCGCTGTCCTGCAGCAGTCCATGCAACGAAGACAGCTGCTTAGTGATTAAATGCAGATCGTCCACACAGCCTGAACACACTGCACAGCCGGGTGACTCGCACCCCGGGGAGTTCAGAGAGAGAAGGTTTGAGGGTTCCTCACAAAACTCAGACTAGCACGGAATTGAAAACATTTAATGACTGTTTCCTCCTGGAATTCTGTTTTTAACATTTTTAGGCCATGGCTGACAGCAAGTAACTAAAATCATGGGTAAAGGGGAACAACTCTCTTCTAGGGTATGAACGTTTCCTCACTGCTTCCCGCGGCTCTCGTAGACAGGTAAAACTTCCTGAACCCTAGCAAGGTCTGTTTCGATTTTCTACAGAAATGGAAACAGAGTTTTCGCCAGCATCTTAAATGTATTTTCTTTAACAAAACCAAGCAAAATTCTCCCTCCATCCCTCACGTGGGCTAATCCCATGTTCGGTGTGAGGACGATGCTGTTGTACAATGATGGTCTCATTATTATGGAGAAATCCTGAGGCCTGCACTTGCTTCGGCAGCACATACACGAGACACCACGAGGCCAACAGATCAGGGAATGATAGCCAGTGGAAGAGAGGTTGTTCCCCACAGTTACCAAAAGGCGGTGCTGGCTCAGGGCACAGCACCGAGACCCAGCCGGGTTTGATGCACAGAGCCTGAGGTCCCCAGGGATGCACAAGACGTCATTCCATAAGAGGGAGGCCAAAGACCGATGACCCAGAGGACGGCACCGAGACACAAGGGGCAGAGAGGCGACCTCAAGGACGGCTCTGACCGTCCTCCCTGGCCTCATTTCTCTCATTGCTTTGAGACGTTGGTGCAGATCCTAGAGCAGCAACTAGAGTGACAGAAATTCTCTTCCCAGAGTTCACAGTTCTGTGGGGAAATGGTTGTTTGACCATTTTCCCTCCTCTGTTAAAGTTCTATTCCCCAATTCTGTCCCCTGCCACGCTCCCCTGAGGAAAGAAGAACTCCTCCATCTCCTGTACCAGACAGGTTCTCCTTGCACGTTGCACTGGGGCATTATTGTTCATAGTGTCCTGGCCCCCCCACGCATATTACACAATCTGGTCATTTGTGACATGATTTTCTGAAGAAACTGTATGGTTAGAGATACTTTTCTCAGGAATAGAGATGATTGTAAAAGAAATGTAGGAGCAGTCAAAGAAATCAAGGCTTGACGTCCTCCATCAGCCCCTTCCTCCCTCCTTGGCTAATGCTAACAGAGGTGATATCAAGTCTGAATTAGCTGGGAAGAAAAGCCTGAACTGAAAACAACCCCGTCCTGAATAGTTTAGCTCAACATGAAATGTGCTGTGAGTCCATTCTATTCTAGGACTGGAGACACTAAAACGCACTCGGCACCTGCTTTTCAGAATCTGTCACTTAGTGAAAGAAAAATGTCACACATCGAGGGTTGCCAATGTGAATCAGGGCCGGTCTGACACTTTGTCCTACACACAAACTAACAAGTGAGCCTGCCACAATGTCATGCCTCCTGGCAGGAATCACAAGACTCCCTGTGGGGTCCCCTGAGGCTAAACAACGGCTCCATAAAGGAAGTGCAAGGCAGCTCGCGAACAGCGGGCCCCTCAGGGCCACAGTGATTAAAGGAAAACAAATAGACAAAGACTACCCCCTATGGGGCTGGTTTGGGGCAGTTGAAAACAAGGAAGTGGGGCTGTTTATAAGGGCTGAGAGCGCTGGCAATAAAGGCTTCTCCACCATTTCGTCTCCGGGTGATGACCTCCGCCCGTGGTTCCATGCCAGATGAGTAGCCCTCGGGAACAGGACCCGACAACTCCCAGATCAGAGTCGAGGTCTGTACTACTCAGTGCGGGCAATCTGAGCTTCCCGTCTACACTGGCTCCCTTGCCCTCATTCCCACAGAGGTCTGAGGAGGGGATTCCACATATGTGAGTTTGTGGAGGAACACATATGGAGGAACCGCAAGCTTAGGGAGTACAAATTTTCAGGTAGGGGTCTAATCAAACTTGCCAACCTTTTGATCCATCAGGAGATACTGTGTATGTCTATCAGCCAAGGATGTAAACCATAATGACAGCCTTGAAAAGACAGTCCATACAGAAAGACCTAGTGTTCTTCCCTTCATGAGGACAGAAGAATGGTGGGAATCATCTGCGTAAGAGCATTTCCCACAGATGCATGCCCCACTGTGTCATTCTATCTGCTCCAGGGGGCCTTGCCTTTCCCTTCTTGCAGCAACCTCGGGATCATCTGTGCATAACAACAAGTGACCAAGAAACTGGATTTAAATCAGATGCCAATATCGATGCCCTCCATCCAAAAAGCGTTTATCTATCTTCTTATAGAAAATACCAACTGGGCCGGGGATTTAGCTCAGTGGTTCCAGCATCTGCCTTGCAAGCGTAAGGTCTCATGTTCCATCTTCAGTAACCACATACCACAATGCCAGGTGTGGAGGCTCACGCCCACCAGCAGTCAGTACCACACACCACAGTGCCAGGTGTGGTGGTTCACACCTGTAATGCCAGCACTGGGGAGGCAGAGGCAGGAGGACTGCTGTGAGTTCAAGGCTCACCTGGGCTACATAGTGAGCTCAGAGCCAGAATGAACTACAAAAAAAAAGTGAGACCTTGTCTCAAAAAAATTTTTTTTAATAAAAATCAACAACTATCTAAAAGGTATCTGTTTTCCAGATAATACGTTTTTTGTTACAAACAGTGTGATATTCATCATGTACTTCCCTAACACCAAAAAACAAACAGATTTAAGAACAATAATCTCAGAAAGTCTTAATTAAATACTGACCCATCTCACTTCTCCATAGTTTAATTTTCTGATGTTTCGTTTCTGATGTTGCCTAAAGTACATGCAGCCAAAAAATACTAAATGAAAAAAAAAATTTTTTTTTAATTCATGAGTGTTAAGTCACTTTTAGTTCAATTTATCATGGTTAGTATATTTTTCTTATTATTAATTGCTAATGTTAATCTTTTACTGTGATTAATTTATAAGTGAAGCCTTATCATTGGTGTGTATGTACAGAAAAACTCTAATATGCTAGTATTTAGTACTTTCAAGTTGCAATCCCCTGTGGAACGTCTTGGAACACATCTCTCACAGACTATAGGGAACTACCATACTCTGAAGTTATGCCCACACAGGGGCAAAGGTAGAAGCAGTGAAACAAATCTCAAGCAGATTTAATGAGCTAATCTCACAGGCAACCATTTTCCTCCTTGCTGACCTGGCCAAAGCAACAAGATGACCACAGCACAGCTGTGGTGTTTACCTAAGAGGGTAGAGAAATTCTTTGAGATCTGCAGATTTAGATATTGCAAACATAGGCAATTACTACTATATTTAACTCATGGTTCGCCAGTCCAAAAATAATTATTTACAACCCACCGAGAGCCAACCTGGCTTTGCCTACTGTGAAAGTTTGCAGGCTGCACACTTCCCAAAGATCCATGTGGTAAATACTTGGTCTCCAGAGTAGCGATATTGGGAAGAGGTAAAATCAGCCACCCACAAGGCTAAGCCTCGTGTGAGGTCCTTCAGTCATCAGTGGTGTGACCCTGAAGGGAAATGTCTGACTCCCACCCCTTCCTCTTCTTGCTGCTCCCTGGCCAGGAGGCGAGCTTGCTCCACAGCTCTCCTGCCACCGTCTCCACCGTGTCTAAAACAATGGCATCAACCCATCCTACTGAAATCTCCAATACTACGACCCAAAATAAGTCTTTTCTCGCTCTAAACTGATTATCTCAAGTGTTTTTTTTTTTAATTTTAGTAGCAAAAACCTATCCTAACCTAACACACATATTATTCCTTAATTATAAGCATTTTTCCTTCACTCTCAGATCTTTAAAAAGCTGGATAGCTAAATGATTTAACTTTGAGTTTTCTTTTTCAAAACCCTTTACATGTTTCTAATATCCAGGAAGAAACAACTAACAGTGTTAATTATGGTACTTTCCAATCTCATCTGTCTAATCTGGGAAACAGTGGCCTGTTTAATGGATGTGCTATTTTAGCATTAATGCCACCTAAACTAAGAAAACTTAAGTTTTAAAATAATATATCCTTAGAAAATAATACATTGAGAAGGCTTCCTTTCCTCTAACTCTTCCTCTGAAAACCGTGACTTTGCCTAGGAGTGGCGAGTAGTAAGTGCTGCCCTTTAGACACGGCAGGACCCCAGGGGCCATTGGAGGCTGGAACACACTGACATATTCCTACTCTCTCACAACCCTTGGTCAAAATGTAAAAGTTAAAAAAGATAATTTAACTATTAAGCACGTGGTAACTGAAGAGCCTCTTCCTCTGCCTGACCTGACCTCAGTTCTGATCCTCAAGCCCATGCTCAACCCTATAACAAGCCCAGAGAAATTCACTCCACACTGTAGCCACTGGACCAACTCACTGAGTGTTGAAACAGGATGAACTGGACACTCTCCACTGCCATATGTCTATGGTGAAGTCCTAAGCCTGTACACTTCAGAGTGTAATACTATTAGGAAATAGGGTCTTTATAATGTAATTATGTTGAGTTGGGATCATCACGATGTGTCCATACCCACAATATGTCTTCATTTAAAGGAGAAATTTAAACAGGGACAAGATTCCATCAGGAGACTGGCAAATGATCACCAGGGTGACACACGACAAGACAAAAAATATTCAACATTGTCAGCAAGCCCAGGAGAGGTCCAGAGCACTCCTGGCCTCACAGCTCCAGAAGGAATCCACCTGGCCAGCACCTGGACTCTAGATTTCCAGCCTCTGGAACTGGGAGACAACACATTCATTAAGCGCCTCTCCCGTCTGTCGTGCTCTGTTAGTGGATCTACCACCTACTTCTAGGTGAGTTCACACTTCGCGCCTGGACTGTGGCAGGGCAGCTGGTGCCGTTCATGTCCAGCGGCTTCAGTGAGTCACCCCAGCACCCTCCAGGGGCTGAGGGACAAAGTGTGAGGCTGGCAGTCACAGCACAGCCTGGTCCCTCAGCACTTGAGGGGCCCAGGAAAGACTGGAGGCACTCCCTTTGTCTCTCTCTAAATATCTATGTTGCCAGTTAAATTAAGAAACTGATTAATAAAATATATTTTAGCCTCTTGACTTTTCAAATATACCTTTATATTAATAATGCAAGAAAATATGTGAAGCTATGGTATTTAAATAACTGCCAGCACACCCTAATAATTAATTAAATGTAATAATAATTATGCCTAGGTATTCTGTTGCTAGGTCAGTATTTTTGGTAGACTAATAAAATGAGAACCTACATAATTACTTAAATATCATATATTAGTCCATCAAATTACTTTGCTTCAATTTCAAATATTTTATAAATAAAACTCACATAAATGACATTTCATTGATACAGATGTCGACTGAGATGAGAGTTTTTTAATATCGATATCAAAGATAAATTTTGTTCAAACAGTAGAGTACCATTATCAATAAGTCTTAAAGCAGCCAAATTTGTAAATTTGATTTTTCACATAGTATATTCAAACTGAAAATTCTACAAAATATTTTAAATTTGTCCTCCAGATTAATCTCACATATAATGCTATTTTTTATTTTCTTATACTCATATTTAAGCAACATATAAATATCTAAGAAAACTGCACCTCATGCCTGTTACGCCAAGAGTCAGAATAATAATTGTGTAATGTTACAAAATATTATTCATCATGCACTGAGCCTCCCATCAGGTACAAAAGAAGAAGAAAGAAGAAAGGCACGAAGAAGACAAAATACAGCCGAGAAGCATAAGAAGGGACCCCGGCACACAGTCACCTGTAGTCAGAAGAAGACGTGAGGTTTGAAACCTTCTGGAATCATTACTCTTTCTCTTACCTCCTTCAATCATGTTTATGACCAATGAGAGCAGTAAGTATCACACATAGTGGACATGTATGCACCAAAATGTATGTTAGGTAATGCGAAATAGGAAGAAAATATGCAAAAGGAAAAGGGAAAGGGTGAGTAACTTTTCCTAAGTAAATAAGGAAAAGAAAAAACTTGATAGTAAAAATAAAAAGGAAACAAAGCTTATGTATACAGAGGGTGAGGGTGGTAGGGAGAGCAGTGGAAATGGAAAAAAATGAGAATCAATGTGTGTCCTGTCAGGTACAAGTTCTCAGTGTTAAACGTGATCATATTATATGTACAGAATGTACCAATAAAATCAATTTCAAAATAAATAAATGAATAAAAATAGGAGAAGGCACAAGGTGAGACTCAGATAACAAGAAGAGAAGTCAAAGGGGGAATCTGTTCACATGGAGGATTCCTTCCCCCCCCCAAAAAAAAGCAGCCTTTTCATTCATCTTAAGTGTAGATGAATTTGATGGAAAGAAAGAGAGAAAATAAATATGGATGAATGTTTCATGAGAAGGCAAACTGGGAAAATGTCAGGAGGCAAAGTTCTATGTCTTGGAGATTGAGTTGGATAAATCAATTGAAGATTTTCCTTTTCTTCTCCACTAAAAGAAAGTTGGTCATCATCAGAAAAAATGATGATTGCCCTATTAAGAAACTCATGTACACTAGGCTAGGAGCAGATGAGCACCTTCTACAGAGGGGCCTGGGACAGTTCAGTGTTTCTAGCAACAGACACCGCAAGTGACAGATCTCTGAACGTTCCTACTAGAGATACCCTGCAGAGATCTCTCCTGCAAGACCCTGTGCTGTTCAGCTGAAGATGCAAACCGCCTTTTGTGGTTCCAATAATCTCTAGCAGATAGTTTTGTGGAAATTTTAAATTCAATTTCTCATATCACCCCTGTCTCATTTGATGATTTCTATGACATTTTCATCTAACTACACTAGAGTTTTTATTAAATGATTCCATTATATGACCCATTATGGAATAGGCCCTTGGTGCTAAGCTAATGAGCCCACTCTACTGTACATTTTTACTGTTACCTTGGGGGCAATCTTCTCATTATGTTACCTAAAATTGATCTGAGATTTGAACATAATATGTCACCAACACTTAAACATAGCAATCAGATACCTAGAAGTCCACCAAAATTCAGTGTAGCCCATGTAGTGTGGCAGCTAGACTGAGTCATAACACACGAAAAAAGTAGGAAGGACTAAAAAGCAGGGAAAAAAGGGATAATTACAGAGGAAGGATTAGAAAAAATGTTTGAAAGTGGGTGAAAACCAGACAGCAGAAAGAAGAGACTGGAGCATGCCCACTGGAACACCTGTCATTGAAAGAGGCAGCTCTGCCAGATACTGGGAGCAGCACAGACCAGCTCACAACTTTGCACTGGAAGAGTTCATGCCATTAAACCACATTCTCCTAATGTGCTATGAAAATGTTATTGGACCTTATTGAAAGGTACAGATTAAATGAGAAGAGCTGATGAGCACAGTGGAGAACAGAGAACCTTCATCATATCTTGCAATCAAGCAACTCTAGGAAGACCTAGACTTCCTTATTGTGTACTTGTGGAAGTCAACTGTTTGCTATAATGATGAAGATGTTCACACTGTGTGAGTTTTTCACTGGCTCTTATTTGTTTGCTTGCTGTATTTTGATTTTGTTCCCTCCTGTCTGATTCTTGGCATTTACCTAATAGGTTGAAAATATTTGTTATATTTGACAATCGTGTCAAAGTTATAAAACAAAATTACACAGCAGCATATGACAGTTACATTTGCTAGTGGTTACTAAATGCGAAGCAGAGAATCCAACTTGAAGTGTGTTACTCAGTGGTATGATGTAAGGCTGAACTTAATCCAGACTCTCGCTGAGGGCAATAGGCCAGTAATGATATGCCTAAGCCATATTAACAGCAATTACAGAGCTAATTTCATTTGCATTTGCATTATCATTATGTATTAATTACTAGTTAGGCCACCAAAGACTAATATCCAAATCTGACAGCACCAATTCCCTGGGTGCACTTTGTGGTTGCTGAATGATTATCATTCAACAGTTTGTTGCTCTTGATAAATACAAAACAACACAGGCTTCCCAGCCCTACAAGGTCCAATGCATGCAAACCATATTATAGCTAAACTCAAAGCTTCTTAGATTCCCCAGAGAAAATTACATGAAAACAAAGGCAGGAAAGAAAGAATATCAAGCACAGAGCAGTGTTTCATTCTATCTTGGCTCCAGGTACAGGGTCTTTGCTCATCTACAAAACAGGTTTCAGGTGGGACAACTTTCTCCAGGGCTTTCCCTGCTATTGTGTGTTATTTGAAAAATAATCAGGGGTCAACTAAGCATGGGAAACACTGCTCTAAGATGAAACAGGGATCCTACTGCAGACCTTCTAAGGGACTTAAAATGTTATTCAATTCTGTGACTTTCTGAGGGGAGACAGGGTTTGCACTATTTTTTAAAAATATACTTTACTGATCATTTTTCTCACTCCAAATCCCCTATTATTCTTAGGACTGTAATGTGCAGTTGGACAAGACAAATTAGCAGGATATAATTACATTTAGAATAGTCAGCATCCATCAAAGTATTTATTAGAAAAATTGTCATATTTAAGAGAAACACATTGTCACTAGAGGCTGGACATATACCAACTAATCCTCCTGCTCTACTGCAAGGAGAATCTTATTATTTCCCAAGATTTCTGAAAATTATTAGGATCCTTACATTCACCTGTATGCCCTGGGCCCAAGCCTCGGGGTTTTTAAATGAGAAATCTATGGGCTATCTTTTCTTCCTCCACCTCACAGGAACTCAAATATGGACGGTCACTGCCTTTCCAGAGTTGTGTCCGAAGAACACAACTGAACACCCAGCCCTTGTGTGCAGTCTGCTTATGAGCAGAGGACTGGGTTCTCTGGAGTCTTTTGCATGGTACACAGCAGCAATGCATGCAACTGGAAATTAAGCTTCAGATACACCTGGCTCTGTTTAGGGATCTATAATTTGCACAGAATGAAATCCACCTGTTGGACTCAAGAGGTAATTGTGCGCACATCTACAATGTTGAAACACGCTTATTCTTACCTTTGTGGATCATTCTTGACCTCTTAAACTCCAGCTTTCCTTCTCCACTGTTTCTCTGACTTTTCTGAAATCCTTAAGTTTCATTTCTTTCTTTGCAATTCTTTAGTTTTCATGTGTGCAGCTAACCCGAGCCCTCTGAATACCATCTTTCAACTCCAAACAGCAATCAGGGCAACTTCTCACATAAAGACAGATCTTCCTGGGAGGTAGCCAGGCACCAGACTTTAAAATGAAAATTCAAACAAGCCAAAATAAAAATAAAAGCAAAGACTTCTTTGCACTAGCTTCTTCCTACCAGACGACGTCACATCATGAATTCTCCCAACTTCTGCTTTTGCAGCTGACACCATGTAGGGAGTCCCTGCTGGCTCTCTGTACGTGTTTGTTCTTGATACCTGTAGTCATTTCACTACTTCCTCCTCTTGAGGGTTTTAACACAGCGTCACCTGACCTGAGCACAGGAATATGGCTGCTTACTGTCTACTATCTCTTCATCTATGTCCCTACCTCCACCTAGATATATCCCTCAACTGCACATTAACCATGACTGGATATAGAAAATGTGGTATTTATATATAACAGTGTACTACTCTGCTATAAAGAAGGATAAACATGAGTTGTTTGTTAGAAAAAAATGCATACACCTCAGGACCGTAATGTTAGGTGAAATAAATCAGACACACAAGCTTAAAAAAAATCAGTTTCCTTATGAGAAACCTCAAGTATAAATAAAGAGCAAAATAAAGGTAATAGAAAATAGAAAGCTACATCTTTTGTAAATGTGATAGAAAATTTTCATTGTTGAATATGATCATAATGTATATATAAAGTATACCAATAAAGTCAATTTAAAAAAGATGGAGGGAGGCAAAAGGGAGAAGGGATCAAAGAAAGAGTTAAGATGTTTCTGTACATACACCAGCCCCTCACGATGAATATAATCAGGTGAGTCCAGTAATTCTGCTTGGTTAAAGGCCTAGGCTCCATAAAGCCAGACTCTCCTAATCAAAGGTGAGAATGCAAGGCAGAAACCGAAGGCATGAGTTTCTGAGTGCGGCACGAGAGGCCTCTAATGGGCAAGACAGGTGTGGAGCGGGAGTGGGAAAGGAGCCTCACACTCCAGGTGAAAGCGGCCACAGTAGGAACTTCCTCTACTCACCGCCCTTACACAGAGCATCTGCAGGGTACTTGTTGTACTAGTGCAGGGTGAACAGCTCAATTGCAAGATAGGATGCAGGATTCTCTGTTCAAAGAGCACCTGCAATTCTTTCCAGAAAAGCAGCCCTACCCAGGTTTTATCCCTGGAAATTACTGCAGTCATATGACACTGTTCACATTTCCACTGACACATGCATCCTGGAAGAACGGGTGCACTCAAGGCCTGTATGTTCTACACCGGTCACACAAAGGCAGTTGTCGCCTCTCCACCTTACGGCACTTGGGTCAGTTATCTAGTGAGTTTCATCGCCAACTCACACTTCTGACCGTGAGCAAATCTACCTCTGACACTGATCTCTGTGCAGGAAGGTGGCATCGAGAGGGAGCAGGGAGGATGTGGACTCCCTAGGAAATGTCACAAGGCAGTGTACAACATTGCCTCAAATCTCAACAAATGACAATAAGGAAAGCAATGACACTCCTGGGAGAACCAAAGTAAGCAATGGCGTGGAAATTGCAAAGGGCCTTTACATCTTCTGCAGGTCCCACAGTCCGTTTCCTCGCCCTATAGTAAACCATATCGAGGTGAGAATGAAGTGGTCCTGAAATAAGCATGTTCCCTTCTGTGAGGCTAAGTGTAACTGACTGTTGAACTTTGACGTCTGCAAATATGTAAGTAGCTCATGCATTGGGAGCTCAAAGCAAAGTCCTATAAATACTCAGCTGTCAATTTCTGTGCTTATCTTGGGGCAGATGTTCCAATGAGATATGAAAAGAAGGAATGTGCACAACTTACACAATGGGCCATATTCTCCCCTGCTTCTCCAAGTCCTTTCTCCCCGACCGGGATGCAATCAGACTATGAACCACTCGTGATCTCATATATGTGACCAACACGCTAAGAAAACAGAAGCTTCTTGTGATCCAGTGACTTTCCATGCCAATATGCCACATCCTCTCAACTTTGCATGGCTCTCTGAGAGAATGCTATATGGCAAATTAATAACATGACAGCACAGAGACTCAGGACCAAACTGTTTACCAGACCATCACCACACACAGGAATGTCTCTGAATATATGGAAGCAACAAAAAGTATACTAAGATCCCCAAATACTCAAGGTTTGAACCTCAGGCAACACACCTGTGAAATCCTGATTGGCTTGACCCCTCAGTAAAAAGAGAGTCAGATATTTTCCGCCTTCTGTATGTGGGGACAGCCAGTATCTCCCCTGAGCAGGGCCAGCCACTGCACAAAGACATACCATAATTATAAAACAATTATATAAATGTACCTTAGAAACTAATGTTCAGTTAAAAAGTGGTACAAAGGGGGGCCGGGGAGTTAGCTCAGTGGTTCCGGCACCTGTCTTGCAAGCGCAAGGGCCAGGGTTCGATTCCCCGGTAACCACATAACAATACTGGGTGTGGAGACCCACACCCAGCAGCAACCAGTACCACATACGACAGTGCTGGGCGTGGTGGCTCACGCCTGTAATCCCAGCACTCGGGAGGCAGAGGCAGGAGGATTGTGATGTGAGTTGGAGGCTGAGCTCAGGGCCAGCCTGAACCACAAAGCGAGACCCTGTCTCAAAAAAAAAAAAAAAAAAAAAAAAAAAAGTGGTACAAAGAAGTATATGGCTTCTCCCTTAGGGGATTAGAAGGAATTTGAT
>PVIR01016907.1:0-35778 GCA_004026965.1 Petromus typicus
AACCTAGGAAAAAGCCCAAATTCCCATCAATTGGTGACTGGATAAAGAAGATGTGGGTTTGCAGTAAAATTAAGTATTATCCATAAGGAATGATAAATTAGAGACATTTATACTTAAATTGATGTATCTTGAGGACATAGTCATAAGTGAAATAAATAGGACAAAGGCAAGTAAATACCATATCTTTTCTCTAGCATGACAATCTAAATGTGTAAATGTGGTCGAGAATGTAAGACAGGTTTGGACAAATAGGAAGAAAATGTTCAAAGGAAGAGGGGGAATAGGGAAAAATGAAGGAGAGAAAGATAATATATGATGGTAAAAATTTAAAAATGGAAACAAATCTTATGCGTATAAGGAGTGGGGGTAGGGGGCAGAGGAATGGAAAAATGAGAATCAATATATACTATATAAAGGTAAAAATTCTTAATGAGAAATATGATCACAATGCATATCTAAAATGTAACAAGAAAATAAATGAAAAAAGGCATCAGAATAGTAGACATTAATATATTTAAGAATATAATTATCTCATATCTGAAAACACATTTATTTTTTATCTTTACAATGTCCATGTTTTTCAGAACATTCAGCTCATAGTACATAAGGCCCATTTAATAAATTGTATGTGAATTATTTTAATCACAGTCCATCATCTTTGCAACATAAAAGTTACTTACAGGTAACTGTGGATTTTAAGCTTTTATTTTTCCATTTTCTTTTTTGTAAGGGAGTCGTGGGTTGTAGGATTAACAGGAGAATAGGAAAAATTAGAATCAAGATATATTGTGTAGGCCGAGGATTTAGCTCAGTGGTTATGGTGCCTGTCTAGCAAGTGGAAGGACCTGGGTTTGATCCCCGGTAACCACATACAATACTGGGCGTGAAGACTTACACCTAGCAGCAATCAGTACCACATACCACAGTGCAGGGCGTGGTGGCTCATGCCTATAATCCCAGCACTCGGAAGGGAGAGGCAGGAGGATTGCTGTGATGTGAGTTTGAGGCTGAGCTCAGGGCCAGGCTGAACTACAAGGCGAGACTCTGTCTCAAAATAAGCCTTAAAAAAAAAAAAAAGATATATCATGTACAAGTACAAATTCTCAATGTTGAATGTGATCATAATGCATACCTAAAATGTACCAATAATCTTGCTAAGTAAAAATAAATACTTTTAAATATTTTAAACAAATAAATTTCTCATTGCCAAGATTATTTTATTTGTTATTATGTGATCAATAGACATAAATATCTTTTTAATTCTCATTAGTTCTGGGGCCACGGATTTAGCTCAGTGTTTCTGGTGCCTGCCTTGCAAGCACAAAGGTCCAAGTTTGATCCCTGGTAACCACATACAACAGTGCTGGGAGTGGTGACTCATGCCCACCAGCAGTCAGTACCACACACCACAATGCCAGGTGTGGTGGCTCATGCTTATAATCCCAGCACTCGGCAGGCAGAGAAGGAGGATTTCTGAGTTTGAGGCTTAGTTCAGCATCATCCTGAACTACAAAGCAAGACCCTGTCAAAAAAAAAAAAAAAAAAAAAAAAAAGAAGTAAAGAAAGAAAAGAGTTTTGGGCATACTTTTTGTACAAATAGTTTTTTGTCTTTATTGATTTTATTTTTACACTTTAAGTATGCAGTATGATTAGTGCCATCATTGTAAACTCATAGCTGTACATGATATATTTTGATTTTCATTTTCTTTCCACTCTGGTTTCCTCCTTATATTCCCAATTTCCACATATATAAATTTGTATCAAATTTTTTCCTTTTTACCATCAAATTTTTTATTTGATTTTTTATTTTGTAAATAATAAATTTTAACAATAGTGGGAAAAGCTCACTGTCAGCATCATCACAATTGCTGAAGATACAATAAGACTTTAGGGGGAAATCAAACATTCCATAACCTAATTCATTCCTACAAATCTCCCTCTCTGCTATCAATGTTGATGAAAAGAATGCATAAAAATAATGAATATCAGGATGAACCATGAACAACTGTGATCAGTCAGCCGATTATTTCAAATCCTTGAGTTGTTACATTTTAAAATATATTTTGAATCTCCTCTGAAATGTGTCTTTGAATTTTGTGTAATATTCTGTACTCAAAAAAGGAAAAAAAAAAAAAAGAATCTTGATTTTGTTTTTCTTTCTAAGCAAAGCTTTGTACCTCAAAACTGTACCGAAAAAAGGTTAGTCATATTCAATCTCATTTATCACTGCAAAGATTAAATATTTTACATGAGCTGAGATCAATACAAATTTTCTATTTCAGCAACAGAAATTGAAACTGCAAAGTGTTTACGGCACAGGGTAAGTGCAATTTATCTGATGAGGCTTTTGCCAATGCGTCTTTTTTTCTTTTCACATTTCTTTTTTTGGCTCTGTAGTCACTAAGTCCACACTCTCCAGATCTCTCACCACTAAGCTCTTCATTTCTTCTTTCTTCTATTGTACTGACCTATTTCCCTCCATTTTTAGCTCCAACACAGAATCAAAAAGCTTCATTAGTTGTTCTTCTCAGCAGCAGTGGGCAGCTTTCCTCTGGAAATAAGTGACTGCAATTGGCCACCTAATAGACTCCGTACATTTTAGCACAGGGTAATTGAACCTATTAATTTCCCTACTTTGCAGGCCAAAAACCCTCTTCTAGTACAAGAATGGGGAGGGAGGGAGCCAGGCCTTGAGGAATGGTCTGGAACAACAGACCAGGGATCAGGGGAAAATGATGATTGGGGGGTGGTACACAGGATTAAAAATAGTTGCTTAGGATTTTGAGAATTTTATTCTGAAGTCAAGGCAAAACAATAACAACTGGAGATTAACAGAAATGACTTCAACTAAGTTCTCTCTGGGTCAGTGGTCTACACTGCCTTCTTATGGACAGTCTCAGTTTTGAATGTTATTCAAAATGATATTATTTGAGTTTAATCCTCTTAATTTTGTGATTACCTTTGTAGAGTATGAATCATTAATTATCTGGATTATGATTTGTTTACTTTCCCTGTTTTTGATTACTTATGCTGAAATCACGAATGAGATTCAAGGGAGTAGCATGCCAAAGGAAACAATCAGGTTAATCATGAAGCATTCGAATGGAATAGGGACTTACGACTAATTTTTCCATGCAACTCCATCCACAAATATTTTGTTATGCAGAAAAAGATGATAAATTTAGCTGTCAATAGATATAAATGAAATAACATCAAGCAATATAGACCTGCCTGCCATTCCCCTCTGTCTTAGATGCACATATGCGGAACTTGGTTAATTTGTAATATATACACTAAAAATTAAATTTTGGTTATTTCTATGTCATATTAAAATAACTAGGCTTTTGTTTTACAATCCAGGTTCAATATGAGACACACTGTGAATTTTCTGATCATTGTAACATATTCATAAATATACACTCACCATGTTAAGTGCCATTCAAGAATAAAATTCAAAAGAAAGAAAACAATTTCCGTTGTGTTTAAAAACGCACAAGATATTACCCCACTGAACTCTATTCTGAAGTTAAGGCAAAGCTGTAACAAATGGAAATGAGTTCAACTCAGTTCCCTCAATACTCTACTGACTTCTATGACTCACTCCAGATGTAGCCCCAAGAGAAAATTGAGGTAGGACAGAATTTCTTAAATTCAGATGATTCACAGAAAATTGGTTTTCACAGACAAGTGAGTTAATGATCATAATATTAGTAGAAGGTTTCTGTATTTATAGAACTGCCAACGCACAACTCTAGGGACAAAGGTGCATGCTTTCATTCCAGAAATTATTTGAGAAAACATAAAGAGTACTATCTGAGTGACATGTATATTATTACTATTATTTTGATTGCCTATTAAATATTTTTAATTGAGTATTAGAAATTCATATAAATATACTCCATTTGCTAAAACAACAAATGAAAAGAAATACATCAACATGTTACTCAGTGGTAACCCAAATGTCAGAAATTTTCTGACAATATTCAGAGCTGTGAAATAATGGAAAACAAATATCTTCTTTTGTACCATGATTTGGCAGATAAAGAGGAGGAACATATTTCACTTTACTTGTCCAGGAGTTATTACCCAAGATCTCGAAGAAACTCAAACAACACAACAGGAAATTTCCAAATAATCCAGTTTAAAAGTATACGAATGATGTGTATGCCCATTTTTTCAAAATAAGACATATAAATGACCTCATATATGTTCAATATCTGTAATCATGAGTTATGCAAATCAAATTTATAATGAGAAACTATGTTTTCCTAATACATGTGATATAATGTTTAAAAATTTATTATATACAAATTTAATGATCAAAGTATTTTTTCTTCCTATATAAAAAGTTTTCAGTCTAGTAGATTGAAAGGTCTGAGTTAATGCCAACTTGCATACTGCTTTCTACATGCCAGTGTTGTTCTTAATAGTTAAGACAATCAGGACTCCAAAACTCGCATTTCTAATTCCCTGCTATATTTTACTACTTTCTATTTTGCATTGATATCTATCTCTTTCTACTTTCCCCACTTCAGATACTCCCTATCCTGGACAAACATCAGAGTTACTAGTCCTCACCAACACACCTTAAGTCAATTGCTGAACACTAAGTTCTGCTAACTGCCCTTTCCTAAATATTGTTTGAGTTTTTACAATAGTTGTTCTGAAGCAAACATCACTTACCTAAAAGGAAAACTCTTTGATTCCTAAACCTGACATTCTTCTCTCCATAGTAGATCCAAATAATCAAGCTCTAGATATATTATATTATTGTGTATTGTGTGATACCAAAAAGTAGGCTATCAATCTTAAAATTATTGGCTAGCAATAATACATAGTTAAAATTCTGAGGTAAAATTTAAATGTAAGCACTTGGAGGTACACGTTTTCTGTATAAGTGATACGAAGTTTATATTTGTACTTTTACAAAGTAATTTTTTTTAATTTAGTAAATTTAAATGAACTCTAAAATTTCAAGTAAAAACATAGTAGGCAGTTTGTGAAAATTAATCAATTTGGTAGATTTCATAGCCTTGTTCCAGAAGATATAGCTGGTAGTATTTGCCTTTATGTACTGCTCACCGCCAATCCAAGGGATAGGTTTCAATGTTTTATTTTCCCACATTTTTCATCTTTGAACACACACATTTGCTCGTGTGGGCATCGATTCTGTCCTTTTTTTAATCTTCTCTCATTCATTCACTTGAAGAATCATTGATGGATAAATATTTTATTGTTGTTTTAGGGATAGATCATTTTTACTTTGAGAAATATTTATATTATCAAGAGTCAATCTGTGCTTGCTGCTGATTCCAACTTTTGTTCATCTATTATTTTTTTTATTTTATAGAAGATAATGGTAGCAAATTGCACACAGATGATTCTATACCATAGCTATTCAAATTTTATTTATGTTAAATCAGTATTATTTATTTCTGGTTATGACTATAAATATTGTTTGGCCTTTGGGATTAACAAAAATTTCTAAAAAGTATTCTTAACAGATTACTGTTCCTAAATATTGTTCAGGTTATGAATATAAAAATTGTTGGCATATTGAGAAAGCTTCAGCAAACACTGTAGGATAATCATTAACATTTAGAAGACTTTGAAATACTCTTCTCAAATAAAAATTGCTTGACATGCAACATATGTTTGTGAAGAATTTTAAAATGGTAAGAAAATGCGATGATCATGTTCTTACCTACTTTATCTATTACTTTTTATTTTATGGAGGTATTGAATAATTTATTTAACATCTGTAAAAAGCCCTTTGCTTTTTATGTGCAGAACATTGGCAAAAGTTTTTTTTTTTCTTTTTTTTTTCCCAAAGGTTCAAGAAGTGTGGTAAAGTCCTAAATAATATGCTATAGAAGTCTGGAAGGAGAAATTAAGAAAACTCATAGATTGTTCCTCAAAGAGAGATTATTCCTAACGATCATTTCAGACAATATAAAGAGAAAACTGTCAGTTTGGAGCATACACATGTAGATACATCACACAGAAATAGTGAGCACATTAAGCTTAATGTCGCGCTTTCGAAAGAGCCCGCCTTGGGGTTCACCTCTGACTGACAGCCTGGAACCCAATTGTCTTTTTCAACTTGGGCTGCTGTACACTTGCTGCCGGCTTGAAGTCTGAACTGTTGTGTAGCCGGCATTTTGCTATTATATAACCAATCCCCATAAAAACCCTGGACTCTGAGTCATGAGTAAAAGTGAGACATGGATTGTTGAATATTTCAGCTAGGAGAAGGAAGGCATTCCCTAGAGTTCTTTGTGTGTGGATTTTAAGTTGGAAAAGAAAATAAGAGGGCTGTGCTTTGGTTGCCTCAGCCTTGGCCAAAGGGGTCTTGTCAGATGTGTAAATAAATTACAACTATGAGTACAACTAAGATAAAGTAAGGGACAAATTACTGTATGTGCCTGCTTTTAGGGGACACACACACACACACACACACACACACACTACACTGCTGATAACAGCAAAAGTAGATACTTTGTACTCTTTTCTCTCATTTGTTTCCTTCCATTCAATTCCATTTTACTCTATAACATCCCAGTTAATTCAATTTTAATTCACTCTACTCTTAGCATTTAAATTAAAAGCCACTTGTCTTGCATTAAGCAATTCCATGACCCACTAATGTGACATCGTTCCCATATCCTAATCTGCTATCTACTCTAAATGGTTCAGTATCAGTTGCGTGCGTGCGCGCGCGTGCGCACACACACACACACACACACACACACACACACACACACATCTTTTTAAAAGATTTTAGTGGTAATCAATGACAAAAATCATACATAAAATTACCATGCAAATTATCTAATGCCAACATGAGAAATTACCACCAAACCTCTTACGTTAAGCAAATCATCATTTCTACTAGCGCCTCCAGCTCAGGGTTTCTCATTAGGCTGCAGTAGCAGTCTTGGTCTTCATTATTTTTGGCTACAGGCGCTTAAGGTTCCATCTAGGGAGCTGGCCTAAGAACAATGTGCACCATGTAGTAAATTTATTCATGTGGCTTTTGTCATCTCAGATTCACACACTAACTCACAAGGTACATGCTGGATCCTTTTAGCAAGCAATGAAATGGGACAAGGGATGATATGAATCAATGTCTTTTTGATGACCTACAGGAGGAACAGCATACCTATGTTTGTAATGGCTTTTTTTGGGAGAGGGGAACTAGGGATTGATTCCAGTAGTTCTGAATTGCCCAGGTATAGCTCTAAAACATTTTTTTTTCCATTTTACAACAGGTTCTCACTAAGCTTCCAGGGCAGGACTCAAAATTTTTATGATCCACGTGCTTCAGGCTTCCTATGTGCTGGAATAACTGATGTAGGCCACTACTTCCAGACATCTTGCATCCATCAGACGTGCATAAATTCTGTCTCATTCAGGGGATGGAGATGGCACATGCACCTGAACAATAGCAAGGGCATACCCTTAGTGATAATTTAATGCTATGATTTAGAATTTCCCTTCTGTAAGAAGAAGATATCAAACCTACATGGTGAGGCTGAACCAGTGATATGCATTGTCAAGATATATGATCATTTAACTGATTATTCTGATTCTTCTAAACTTTGAAATTCCTTTAGGAGATAACTTGTGTTATCTGCATTTATCCATATTTCAGAGACTTGCTGGTTACTACATTAGAACATGTCATAAATTTGTAAGTATTTCATACTACAGTTATTTTACTTTTGAACAACAAAGGTAAATTTAAGTGTGTTATTTTGGCTACCACTTTATCCATGTGATCAGAAATTAGGAAGGAGATGAAAAGGAAGAGAAATTAAAGGGAGAGAGTTGCAGCTTAAGGGAAGAAGTGGTCTTTACTATAACACAAATGTGTGACATACACTATTTCCAAAGAGTCTCTCTGTAGAAATGCATTCTTTCTACATACCTCTATATAATACGCTAATAAAGCAATAAATATTCTATATCAACATAACATAATAGTTTAAGTTGCACTCTTAATATTCTGGAACAATTCAAGTGTTTACCTATCATTCCCACTTTGAACTCAGGGAAAAACAACAAGTTGCATAAGTGAAAAAAATGAACACAGTCCAAGCAGAGGAAGCTTTTTGAGAGGGATCAATGTATTTTTGTTGTAGTCTTTTTAAAAATTTAAATACACAGCATATCTTCATTGGTCCTTGTCTTATACAAAATGTATGAGATATTCAGACATTTATTTTCTTTAATCTTTTGATGGAACTGATTATTATTCTTAGGCTTAAGTTCACAACTTGCAGAAGCTCTCTGATCTGAAGAAGAAATTTGATATAACTCAAATTTTCACCCATAGAGTGGGGCTAGTTCACATTTCTAACTGGACAATACATAAATTGAAGCTCACAGCCAAGCATATGCCACTTCTAAAAAGCCAGCTAAAGCAGATTTAAGGAAAATGCAAAGAAGAGATTATTTTTGTTTCACTCCAGATAAAAAAACATTACAAAATAAAATATTTCATTTTGAATTGTCTGCAAATTGGCCAAGAATAATATAACAATTCAAGTTTAGATGTGTACTTCAAATATCTGAATACAAATAAGGAAACCAAAAGACTGACTTGAAGACAATTACAGAGTGAAATGCAAAAAAAGGAGTAAGTAAAGAAGGAATGATACTAAATGTGCATAAAAAGGAAATAGCTGTGAAAATTTTAAGGTGACTTAATTTTTATTTGATATCACAACCAAGAAGATAGACTATAATTTTCTGCTAGTGTTGTATCTCCCTTTACAGACAGTTAAAGCCCAGGACTGTGAAACTCTTGCGGTTTTAGAATTAAATTAATTTAACAAAGAAAAAAAATTGTAACATGAGAAAAGATTTGATTGCATATATTCCAGTAATAAAAGAATAGTAAACACAAAATAATCATGTTCAAAATTCTAAAAACTATCAGAAATGTGTAATGCTTATTATCAACTACAAATGTTTACATGAATATTTCCTTTTAGTTAAAAGAGAAAAATTTATAGTTATTTCACTAAACTCTGCAGGGTTCTGGAACAAAAGAACTTATTGAATTTAATATATTTCTCATAAAAGTGTCTTAGAAGTATTAATTTCATGCTTGACACAACTTTTCATAGGCTTTGAGATTTTATATCTCTGATTTACAGCACGCTAGTTTTGTTGGATGATAAACTCTCAAATTGCAGAAATTTTAAAACTGGAAGGAGATTTCTTTTTTAAATATACGAAGGAAGTTTCATTGGTTTAGTATGAAATATGAACCTCATGACAGTTTATTTTGTCAACAATGATACAATGGTGTTATATTTGTAATAATGAAATATAAATTAATATTTGATTAATTTTACTTTTAACAGTTTTATGTGAAATAAAATCTTCAATAGTAAAATGGTCAACAATTTAGTAATTTTCACTCTTATTTATCAAATATAGAAACAAAACTAACATGAATATAAATCTTCACTGGCATAATAGTAGTCTCTCAATATTTTACAAATACATAGTTTATATAACCAAAAGTCTATTTTTAAATCAGGTGTGGTTTCAAAAAATTACAGGCAAATTATGCTAGTATCTTTATAAATGGATAGGTCAGTTCAGTGAAAACAATAAATAAAATATTTTCTACTAGGAAGAGACATTAAGAAAATGCTATTCTCTATGCTAAAAAAGGAAGGGTAGGGCTAAGGATTTAGCTCTGTAGTATTGTGCCTTCCTCTTAAGTGGAAGATCCTCAGTTCGATCCCTGGCCCTGGAAATAAAACAAAAAGGAAGGACAGAGGACAACAGCAGAAAATCCATTTAAGGAAATTCCAACTGAGTTAAAGATGATTAGATATTGTGAACTTCTGAAAAGGAAAAAAATAGAAACTAATAGCTCTTCCAGTATATGTTTATCAGTCTATAAAGAGTTTAGTTCAAAAGTTTGTCATGATAAAAACTCCTTCCTTACAATTTGGCACTACAATTCAGTAAAAGGATCAATGTAACTTTCATCTTAACAAACCATTTTAGTACTATAATCACCGTGTTGTCATGCACATAGAACTATGTGACATTTTATATTATGTACTAAATGAAGAAATTGTATAATTAAATTTTCTTCATAAAATTTACTGTGACAGGTCTCAATATCTGAAAAAAATAGGCAGTTCACTACTGTAGAATATCAACTGATTTCTGAGTGTTTTAATTTATGTGTGCCTTTTTATTTTACAAATGTCTTTGATATATAACCTATAATTGGCCTTTAAAGAAAACCTGTCTATTGGATTTTATTGGAGAATCAAAATGAATCCCTCTGTGCCTGGCAAACTTTCAAACATGTGAAGAGAGCTATCACTAAACAAATGTTGCACTCTATTAACTTATGGTTTCTGTGCATATTTTGTTTGACATTTTCTATCCTATGACCTACTTTACAATCTTAGCCAGGTATTTTCTGGTAGAGAGCACTGGAGGAACAAAGCAAATTTACCTGAACATCTCTTGTCATGTATATTATGAGGATCTGAATTGATTGTGTCCAGCAAGTGTCAGAGACTAAATTCTACTACAAAGGGACAGTTACTGTGCCTGAGGAAGGAAGAAGTCACTGCACCATATCCACTGCTTGGCATGGAGCAAGTGTCATTTGCATTTGGAACCATAAAAAAATCACAAACCTGTGAAGAAGTTATGTACAACAACTATAATGGACTAAATAGAAGTGAATTTTGACTCTTCAACTGCTATCACACAGTTTTCCCAGATTCTTTTGTGTTCTTTCTTTGGAGAGTCGCCACTATGTCTGAGATTCATTTTAATTGAACTGTATGGTAGTTGTGTGCATTGACTAAATCAAATAATATAAAGAAAGCTGAGCATGGCAGTGCATACCTATCATACACTCTGCCAGGGTAAGGCAGAAGATTTTTGAGCAACTCTATGAATTATGTGAACCAACATCTCAAAAGTAAAAAAATAAAATAAATTAAATGGACTGGGAATGTAGTTCACTGTAAAGGCCTGGGGTTTATTTTCTAGCCAGAGAGAGAGAAGGGCCAAGGACGAGTACAGACAAACAGAGAGAGACAGCAAGATAGGCAGAAAGAGTGAGAGAGAGAGAGAGAGAGAGAGAGAGAGAGAGAGAGAGAGAGAGAGAGCGCAGATATAAATGTGGATTTACTTACATAGTTTGGAATCAATATGTATCAATTTCTTGGCAATGATTTTATTTAAGTCTTGTCTTTCAGCAATTTCATTTGTCTCCTCTCCTTGTCCACTAACTTTTCAGAGTCTGATGGAATAAAGCAAGAGAAGATCTAGTGCCAAGAAAAGCAGATCACGGTCTGCATGGATCAGGCAAACTTTCTTCACCCAAGTCTAAGTTTCACAGGCATGAAATGGAAAGAGCAAGGCTATTAGGCATTTGGAGCAAAAACATGAGGTGCTTACTGCCAAAAACAGAAATATAATAGCAGTGTTGCCTGAGTATTCAATCTATTTTTAATGCTTTAGAACAGAGACATGCACATTCCCTTAATTTGGCAAGACATGTCTCAGCTTGGCAAGGCTGTGTGGAATATGTTTTATCAGTTCGGAGGCTCATCATTTTGTTCAGACTATAACATTTCTAAAGTGGAAATGTGTCTTCTCTTCAATGATGTGTCAGAGTTAATTGGGGACATTTGTTTAATTTTAGTCAAATAAATAATGGTATTATTCACACAAACTCCTTCGGGGAGAGAATGTCACAAACCAGGGCTTTCATTTATGCATTTTTATGTCAGATGTGGTCCCACTGAAGCAATGATGCATTGATCTCTCTTCCGATTAAAGCCTGCCTTCCCCTGCACCATGTGGCCCTTGACAGAATCATGTTGATAGAAAAGAGAAATGCAACTTTTGTTGTAGTGTTTTCTTTTTTTTTTAACTTCACAATTAGTAAACTACTGATTTGAGTAAATTCTGGTTTGAGAAACTTGATGAACTTCACTCAGCTCTGCAAAATGTGACTAATTTTTTTTTTTTTTTTTTTGTGCTGGTCAAATCTACTTTCTGACCTCATATGTAGTTGGATACAGACGTTGAATCATTAGTTGAATGTCATCAGCGAGCCCTCATGGGTACAACTGGATGTCTTCTCTCAGTGTCATCCACAGATATTTCATTGTCATCACCTCTGATACATTATCATTCTACATAAAGCAAACAATGTATAAAGCATTTATGAATGTTAGATTTGCCTAGCCTGTCAATGAGTATTTTTACTTCTTGGATTGTTATTCTCTGAATCTGTTTTAATTCTATCAAGTATGTCAAGGTACCCAGAAATGACAAGACTTTTGAGCAGCTACATCTCACTTCTTAACTCCTTTGACTACATTCCCACTAAGGAAACACAGGTCTTATTAATTGTCCTGGAACTATAACACACAGATAATGCATATCGATCTCACTGCCAAAGCCCACAATCCCCTCCATACATTCCAGTCCTCTTCCTATGATGGGCTTTGTCATTTGGGGATGTGATCTTGTATTTGTCTTTGCAAGACACTTCATGTTAGTTTTGACCCTTCACTCTCTGTTATCTAAGTATTGCAGATTCTCTGTCTTACTATGAAATATGTGTCATGTTATAAATTTAAAAGGTTACAGTCACAAAAAATGGACATAATAAAGTTTAAATCCTTAAGAAAATGTTAGGAGCTTCTCTTTAGGCAGACGATATTGTATACTGTACTTAAAAGTGCATTTATTTCATCATCAAGTTTACAATTATATGTCATACATAGTCACCATGATTTTATGAGTACTTCTTCAGTGAAAATCAATCTGCCATATTACTCTGATCTTATCTAAACTTATTGAAAAAAGTGTTATGACATAGTCTTTTTAAAATGCTTTATGAAATCTAAGGGAAAAAAAACCTAAACTTGTATAGCATTCCTTCTGATTTTACATACATAAAATACATACATGCATACATATATATATATGTGTGTGTATTTATTATATATGTATATTTATAATATATATCTCAAAGCTTCACTTGTGGAATACCAATAATTCCTTCTTATTCACAAGCAGTATATGCTGGCAATTCTTTTTTAAATTACTTATTATGCTTCCCACAACTTCTTTCTAATCATTATTATGGCACTGTTTCAGCAATTTGCATTTATTATAAGTACTATCTTCTGTTTTCTAGCCAGTCACATCATTTCAGTGCTATCTGTAGAAGTGACTAGAAGGAATGTGCTGAAGCACTCGCTCTTTCTAGACCCACTTACCAGTTATTTGTCTAACTCTCCCATTTCGGCTTGCCCATCACCCACACTCCCAAGAGGCCTCTCTCCCAAGGAGCTCACATGTCAAGGACACACCACCATGTCCATCAGTTTCTGTTTTTTGTGCAAGCCATTTCTTTCCTCTGAGAGAGATCTTTCTGCCTAATCTGTTTTCAACTTTAAAAAAAAAAAAAAAAAACTGTACAAGGAGGCAACTGATCACTTACTTGACTTCATTTCTTTTAATTAATAACAGAGTACTAGCCACTGGGAAAGATCTAAATAATCAGGTTAATTATACCCTATGCTTTGCATCCACATTTGAGGGGTTGCAGCTGGTGAAGATCTCACTAGTACAGCCCTTGAACAACCCAGCTCATTACATTTGGGGAGGCAGGGAGAATGTGCCCCTGACTTCTACCAAACTGGGTTTTTATTATGAGTTTATTTATACTTTTTAGGTACATATCATGATCACATTCATCATTGAGAATTTGTACCTGTGCATGATGTATCTTAATTATTTTCCCATTTCCCTGTCCTTCTTTCAGTCCTCCATCCCCCTATGTTCATAAGCTTTATTTCCATTTATTATTCCATTTACCAACAATTATTTTCCCCTCTTTGCTTTCTCCTAATCTCATTCAGTTTCCCTTTCCCTTTGAATATTTCCTTCCAATTTCACAATACTTACTACACATTTTTTACCTCATTTATACTTTCAGTTTCTTACATTAGAAAAACAATATAGTATTTATACAAGTGTCTTATTTCATTTATGAGTATGGCCCCAATGCACACTCATTTAGATATAAATGTCTCTACTTTGTCATTCTTCATGGCTGAGTAATATTCCATTTTATAAAGATAATATCTTCCTTATCCAGTCTCCAGTTGATGGTCATTTGGGCTGTTTCTAAAATTTAGCTATTATAAATTGTTTTCTTATAAACATATGTTGCACATATGTCACTGTGTAATGAAATTTAAAGACTCAATTCAAAAATGAGCATCTGAAATTAACAAATATTTTTCAAATGAAATAAAAGAAGAAAAGAAACTTAAGAAGCAATGCACACCATCACTGGTCATTTGAGAGATGAAGATGAAAATAACACTGAGATTCCATCTTACTTCAGAAATAATGGCTGCTATCAGGAAATCAATCAACAACAATGCTGACAAAGGAACCCTCCTCCCCTATTGGTGGGAATGTAAACTGGTGCAACCTCTGTGGAGATCAGTTTTGAGATCCCTCACAAAACTAGGATTTGAGGCCCCATTTGACCCCATTATTTTCTGTGGGATATATTTCTGAGAAAATTTCTGAATGTACTATTAACTCATTATTTCATTAAGTCTTTAATCACATGACTGGGTTATTCTCTTCTTACAGCTGAAGTCCTTATCACTTCTTAAGAGTTTCACTGATTCCTACCTCTTTATCTGTGATAATAAGATATTAAATTTCCATACTAGTGTGAGAAGACAAACTATACTCAAACAACAGCAGGCAGATTTTTTTTCTAGTAACTGGGATCAAACTCAGGATCTTGAACTTGCCAGGCATACAAAGAATCACTGGTTTCAGGCCCACCAAAGCTTTTTTTTTTTTTTTTAATTATCTTTATTGGTACATTAAATATACACATCATGATTGCACTCCATAATGGGGATTTGTAGCAGTATAAGACACAACTTAATTCTCATTTTTTCCCATAGCCCCACCCACCCTACCACTCCCCCATATATATAAAATTTGTTTCCTTACTTTTTTGTTACAATCTCAACATTGTCCCCTTTCACCTTATTTTACATTGAGCATTTTCTATTTCACACTATATAACATACAATGCTAGGACTCATTTACATCTTCATTTTCTCATACCAGAGAAAAGATGTGATATGTATCTATCTGTGACCTATTTATTTCACTTATGAGGATATCCTCAAGGTATGTCCATTTAAGTAGTACTACTCTGCAAAAAAAATGATAAGTTTGAATCATTTCCACCAAAGCTCTTTAACAATAAAGCTAAATTAGAGTATTAGAAAGGAGCCCAGAAGATTCTGAAATAATAAATGTCCACATCTCCATCAGCATAAAGGAGCTGACCTCACTCTGCACGTGGCTTCACTTGATCAGTGGCTTGTGACTTGTGTACTCTACCCATGAGCTAACTGGCTCAAGTCCTGGGCCTCCTGTCAAACAGGTCCTCTGCAGGAGAACTCCCAACTTGAGCTTAAGCCTGGCATGATGAACTTACAGGGCTAATGTGACCCTTTTAAAAATTTCATTTAAATGAAAGATTCACTAAAGGGGAAAAAACACACAAAATACAGGGAAAAAAAAGATGTGGACAGACACAAATAAAGGAGTTCTGCACAGACAAAAGCCACTTCTAGATGTACATGCAAGGATTTCAACAACTCAATCCCTGGAATCTTGAATATTTCACCCACATGGTTACAGTGTCATTGATAGTGTGATTAATCTGTAGAACTTTACAGAAGACGACCATCTTGGAATATCTCTGTGAGAGTGTGCATTCCATGTAACCATGTTAAAGGGAGACATGAGAGTCATCTCAAGAGATGTGGTGTTGGGATGAAAGGTTAGTGTCTTGCATTGAGTATGGAAGACAAGACATGGCCAAAGAATGCAGTTCTCATTTAGAAGCTGAAGAAGACAAAGAAATAGAACAAGTACTAAACCCCCTAGGGGAAAACATATATATTGGCCTTAGGAATCTAATCTGCCAGGGCACCAATGATTTTTTTTTTTTAGCGTTTCTGAGACCCATAATGTTGGATAATACAATTTTTGTTTTTTAAAACCGCTCAATTTGCAGTAATTTATCAGAATGACAGTGAAAAACTGATAGAAATGATATGTTAAACACTCTAAGAGATAAGTCCGTATTTCTCTAAATCTTTTTTTTTTTTTTTTTTTTTTTGAGACGGTCTTGCTTTGTAGTTCAGGCTGGCCCTGAGCTCAGCCTCAAACTCACATCACAGCAATCCTCCTGCCTCTGCCTCCTAAGTGCTGGGATTACAGGCATGAGGCTCCATGTCCAGTGTGGTATGTGGTTACTGGGAATCGAACCCAGGTCCTTGCGCTTGCAAGACAGGTGCCGGAATCACTGAGCCAAATCCCTAACCCCCATATTTACCTAAATCTTGATGCCATTTTACTCACAAAAATTCAATAAGCATGAAAAATTTTTTTGTGTGCACAAGAGCAAATTGACGACTGAACAGTCTCAGACAGAGCATGGAGTAAGAACTTGCCTGGAGGTGGACAGGACAGAAGCTAAAAAAATATGGACAAATGCGGAGGTTGGAATCCTAGCTCCTAACTTAATGTTATTGGGAGGTCATGGCTTCGGGTGGTGATGTGGCCACAAAAAGACCTTATTAATGAATGAGATCAGAGTTCTTATGAAAGGGGGCTGAGGAGAAATCCCAGTCCTTGTCCTGTCTGCCATGTGACGGCTGAGGAAGACAAATCAAGATTCACCCCTTATAGGATTTATAAGGCCTTTTTTTGGACCTCTCAAGTTCCCAAAATACGATAATTACCTCCCTGTTACATATAAGTCGCCTAGCGAGGCTGTCTTGAGCCATTATTTCTACATAAACGAACTAAGATATTTCCAGCCATGGGTACCCAAAGAACATATACCTTTCACAAGGCAAGAACTCCTATTTTGTGTTAACTGGCTCTTGCGTTTAATAAGTGACAATTTGTATGAATTAAATTAAATAAAATAAATATGATTTTTATACCCTTAGAAGCAAAAAAAAAAAAAAAAAAAAAGAATAAGATTAATAGATTCCTGGGAGCCACTGGAGCAAATTTTGAGGAGTAATTATCTAAAAGGTGAGACAATTTTTTCAGTGTTTATAATTAAGAAAATTCCCTTCTGTTTTAAATTTCAGATGACTTCAGTATTTTACCTCTTTGAAATTTTAAGTCCTAAGCTGGTATAAAATTTTCCAATTCTAAATCAAAATATTCTACTATAAAAATAAAAATAAAAGCTGATTGTGAGGACACATAGTTCAAAGGTAGAGAGGATCTGCTCACATCTGCAAGCCTTGGGCTGCTCTCCAAGTAACAGAGAAAGGAAGTGAAGGATGCATCTGTTTTACAAATGTCAGTTGTAAAATATTATCTTACTTTTATTTTTGTCCCTTAATTTGTATTCCTTAATGTCACAATCTTTAAAAGCTGTGGGTTTTATTCTCTCAGGTATGAAATTATTATAACAATAGTCCTGGCTCAAAGATTTACTTTTTAGCAATAAATAACATTATAACCTCCCATGGCATAGTACCGTACACAGTGTTATTTCCAGTTGAACAGTGAACAATTTTTCAGCAGCTTTGTTATATTTGGGAAGCCGTAGGCAAAACTGCGACAAAAGAAAATAGTTTTGCATCCCCCCTCAATGCCCCTGTTTCATCTCTTACTTGACACTCACATTATTCTTATCCTGTCCCTCAAAAAACCCCACAGGTTATCCGTAGTTTCACATTACAATGTTTGATCTACTTCTCTCTTCCTTAGCTCTATTCTCCACATTCAATTTGGATTCCAATCAGAAAGTCTTAACTTCCTATTTCCTCTCAGGCTTATAATTTGAAAACCAATTTGATAAAAATACAACTGGTAAACATTTGCTTCGATATTAACAAAAACATAATAATTTAAATGCTTGAATTATTTGAAGACCTTTTACATTCACACTGTAGGCATAGATACACATATATTACACACATATACACTCTGCCAGATATATAGATGTATATATAAAGCTCAGTGTGAATTTTTTATCATAGAAAATATGGTTTTTAGAAGTAATAGGGATATAAAAGGTGACATGGTCCTCATTCTAACAAAATAACTTCAAAAGTATTTCACAATGTAATCTAATAAAAATATTTACAAGTCAATTTTATACTGTTACATTATTTTTCAGTTTCATATATTTTATATGAATACCCTCATTTTAAAACTTCTCAAGTAACTATAGAATATATTTTCTATTTTTTAAATTTTTAGCTAAGACTTTCATAATGATGACTAAATGGCACTGTCAGCGTACGCTTAGCTTATTGAAAGCTTTTCCTGTGCAAAAATACATGTTTCAAGATAACAGTTGTTAGCATTTGATAAAACATTTTGAATATATGTCATGAAAACAAAAATATTATAGGGACATTAAAAATAGTGCTATGAGAAATGTTCTTTCCTACAATGAATAAACTAGTTCAGAGGTTATTGATGCAAATGCATTCTAAATAATTTGTAATTTCTAGATTCATACTGTACTGCATTTTTATTGGTTTTTTAAAATGTATAAATGCATTCGTATTAACTTGTTAGGGTTAATGGATTGGAAAATAATACAATAAAGCAGGCAGAGAGGAATAACTGTTAAAGTTTTATTTTCAGCCACCAATGATGAGATATTACATCAAGAGAACTTTTACATGAAACTCTTTTTAAAAATACCTTTTCTCTATAATTGATTTATTGCAGTTCCAAATTGCTATCTTATTGAATTCTCCAACTGGTAATTATAATCATTTATCACAAAGCACACCTCAGCATACATTTAATGAATATTTATGAAGCACATCGAACATTTATTTCATGCTAGAATTATATATGTAT
Organism: Petromus typicus; assembly: GCA_004026965.1. Lineage (NCBI taxonomy): Eukaryota > Metazoa > Chordata > Mammalia > Rodentia > Petromuridae > Petromus > Petromus typicus. Next base: position 18,973 of record PVIR01016907.1, read on the forward strand.
CTATATACACATAAACACATGGTTTGGAAAAAAATTATGTAGATTTTTACTAAAAAGAAAACAATACATATACACATATGCATATTAGCACATTTTCTGATCTCATAGTTTTTTTTTTTTATCTTTATTGGTCTCATAGTTTTATACCTGAAAATCTCATAAAAATTCTACAAAGTAGTAGATCACTGTGTGATAAATACTCCTGGTTAGAAAATGTATATTCAAATTGTTTTGAGTTACAGAATATTTGAATAGGTTTTACTTTCAGACATAGCAATGAAATACTGGGTAATTGCACAATAAGATAAGCCTCAGGAAACTGGTGTGGAAAAGATAGTTTGGTGACCACTAAAGAGGTAGTAGTTATTCAATTGGGAGTAACTTAAGGAATATGAGATATTGGAAAAACAACATATGTGCCTTGTAAACTCACTTTTCAAATGACTACCATCAAAGCCATTTTAACTTTGTAATAAATGGTTTTCCTATTGCTGTCCATAGAGAAAAATAACTAGTAGTGACAACCATAGACATATTAACAACAACAATAACAACAATGGAAAAATATTGCACAAAACAACCTGTTTCTCGACTACAGGATTTTTGTTTACACTCTTACTGCAATATACAATTGGCACCATTTAACAACATATTTTCCCTGTTCATTTGGTCTCCACAGATTTCATTTCTATGATAAAAACTATTTTAGAACAATTTTAGGTTCATGGAAAAATGAAATATAATCTACAGAAATCCCTTATCTCCTCTGTTCCTCTACACATACATAGCTTCCACTATTTTTAACACTGCCTAACAAGAGAAACATAGACAGAGTACCATTTCATGAAGACCATAGTCTACATTCAACTCCTTTCCCTGTGGTCTACAGTCTGTGGGTTTGAAGAGATGTTTATGATATGTATCCATAATTGTAATATCAGAGTATATTGTCTAAAAAGTCACTTGCACTCTATCACTTATCCTATACTCACTCAGTTCTTGCAACCCACTAAAATTTTAGTGTTTATAGGTTTTTTTTCCCTTTTCAGAATGTTGTATACCAGTATTTTTGCAGCAATAAAGTATGCAGGCTTTCTAAATTAGATTCTTGTTTTTAGTATTATGGCTTTCATATCCCTTATTTTTCTATCATTTGACAGCTTCTTTATTTTGGGACTGAAAAACACTTCTTCGTGTAGAGATATCATAGTTTTCTATTCATCTATTGGAGAATATATTGGTTGCTTCCAATTTTGGAAATTATGAGTAATGCTGCTGTCAAATTGCATGTTAATTGTGTAAGTATGTGTGTATGCATATTTTTAACTCCTTTGCACAGATATGAAGGTGAAATCCAGGCTTGGTTGGGTCAAATATGCCACACGTATGTCTCCTAACATACAGTGAAAATAATAAAGGCACAAGCACACTCACCCCAGTAACATATGTGCACCCATGTTTGTAGCAGCTCAGTTTGTGATTGCTAAATATTGGAAAAAACCCAAATGCCCATCAACTAGAGACTGGATAAAAAAGCTGTGGTTCTTCTACAGAATGGAGTATTATTCCACCATAAAAAAATGATATGTTTGAATTATTTATACTTAAATGGACATACCTTGAAGACATCCTCATAAGTGAGATAAATGTGTCACAGATGTTTAAATATCACATCTTTTCTCTGGTATGAGAAAATAATGATGCATATGAGTTCTAGAATGTATGTTATATATTGTGAAATAGAAAATACTCAAGGAAAAATGGGGTAAAGGGGGAAAATAATGAGATTATAACAAAAAAGAAAGGAAACAAAGTTTATGTATATAGAGAATGGGGTGGTAGCGTGGCTAAAACTATGAAAAAAATGAAAATTGAGTTGTGTCACACATATACTGGTACAGATTTTCATTGTTGAGTGTAATCATGGTGTGTATAAGTAATGTATCAATAAAGATTTCAATTAAAAAATGGCCTAAGGCCATCTAAAGTTCAGCCCTGCCTGCTTTGTTGTGACTCCTCTCTTAGCCAAAACCACACAATCAACCCATAGCAGCCCCATATAACTGCCTGCCTCTCTGCATGTTTCAACCAATCTGTAACTGCCTAAGATATTAACCACCCTGCCGTTCACTGTGTGTGTATCTTACAATAAAAACAAAAGTGTTCTCAGAAACTCGCCTCAAGTGTTTGTAGTGACACTTCATTTGCCTCATCCTCCCAGCTGAGTTTCTGTTACCCCAAAAGGACAACAATAAATATCAAGGAGCACAATTGTAGGAATGTATGATAAGAGTATACAAAATATCAAACTGTCTTACAAATCATCCACACCACTTTGCATTTTGCATTTTTACCCACAATGGATCAGGGTTCCCTTTGCTTCATACTCTAGTTAGCATTTGGCGATGTCAATGTTCTGGATTTTGATGACATCAACAGATTTTGAGTAGGCTTTGAGATGCAAATGGTTTATTGGGCCAAAGGCAGTAATTAACATTGTAAAATGAGGTCCAATGGAACATACGGTAATCTAAGAACTCTGAGAGGCTGAATAAACGCAGAAAGAACGCAAGTCAGAGTCCAGTCTGAATAAATGGCCAACTGAAAGAGACTCTCTCCCACTCTCCTGCTCTGTCTCTCTCTCTCTCCTCTCTCTCCGAGAAAAAATAAAAGAAATGAAGACAGACCTCAGTGCAAAGGCCTACATCAAGTCCTAGTAGCATGTTTGTATGTGTTTGTAAATAAGAGAACTTCATCAAGTGAACAGCAATGGAGCTTTGGACATACTTTAAAGATATTTTTGTTCAACTATTCAGGGAGTTGGCTTTTAAAAATTTTTTTTAAACTTTAGTAAATATCATATCTTCATTTTGGACCTTCAGTTCCCATTGATTTCCTATAGTTGACATGTTTACTACGCTTGAATATCCTGTAATATTATCAACATTGTGCTCCTACTTTTCAAAATTAGTCAACAGTATTTTACATTCTGACTAAATTTTACACACAGAATTTTCTGTAATTTGTTTACTATGACATTTTTATCTTTGAGATTTTTAAAAGAAGATCTATGACTGTAAATACATATTTTACATGAAGATGATTTTTAGTGGCAGTTTTAATTTTTCTGGCTTTAGTCTGATGTTTATATGTGGGTTTACTTTAACTCATCATATCTGAAACATTTTCAAATCCACTCTAAGAAAACCTTACTCATTCACTGCATCAAAACTATCTCCACATTTTCTTTAATTATATTTGTAATTCTCTTAAATGCAGGGGGAATCACAGAGTTCTTTCCTCAGTCCTCACCTTTGCTAGACTGATTTATATAGTATATCCAAGAACTATTTTTTTCTAAGTTATACTTTCTCCATCAAAGTCCAATTTTGTTGATAGAAATAAATTCAAATTCCAAAGAGATTTCTGTTCTCTCAATTTGCATTGTGACAGATTATTACACACCTCTGCCTTTTAGACTCTGAACTGCTAAGGGCCGAATGTGTTTTGTCTCCCTAGGAAGGGATATTCAGATTTCCTAACCATTGTGATAGTGCTGTAGTGAGGGTGAAGCTTTGATGAAGGATGGATGTCCTTTTGCAAGACTGAAACAGATCTCATGGAAATGAATGGGTTACCACCAAAGGGTTTTTTATTTATTTATTTATTTATTTAAGTTTAGGCTCCTCAATTTTCATTGGTGCACGTCCTATTCCTTGTTCCACCATGAGGTGTAACAGCCTGAATTCCTCCTCAAAGACAAGCAAAGGCTGAGGCCAGCCTGGGGCATGTCCCAGGTCCCAGCCTAAATATATCACTACTTTAAACATCTTCCCATCATAGATATTCTGTTAAAACAATACGAAGTGAGCTAAGACATGGATCTTCAGTCAGTCTAGCACAATTGCTTACATCTTCAAATGTTGATAATTATTTAACTGTGAGCCAATATTTCAAACTATTTATTCTACAATCTCACTAAATGCACAACTGAAGTTTACATTTTCAGAATGACTTTTCATTGGCTTTACCACACACCCTGGAAAATACATCATTTTAAAATGGAATGTGAGTTAATGTTTTATCCTGTCAGCTACCTAATGAGGTAAATAGTACAACCGAGGAGTCTCAACCCACAAGAAGCCCCAATTCGTGGTTTCAATTCTCATAAGAAACATTGCCTTGTCCCTACCCACTATCTTTAAACAGAATGGAGGAAGGGTTAAGCATTTGGAAAGCTCTACTCAAGGATATAAATTAACATTTTAATTTCTACTCCATGTTTATGTTAAACCTGGAAGCTGCTTTACAATACAGTTTCATGTGCAACTTACAATGAAAGCAGACTTCTTGGATCCAAATTTCTGTCTTTAAGGGAACATTAAATTATAAGCCATTCAGATTTCAGCATTTTTTCACAGCACCCCATGAAAATGAGCTTCATCATCAAATCTTCTCATTACTATCTCACTTGGCTTTGATCAAAGAAATGTTTTCCATTTTCTAGTTACTCTCTAATGTAAAATATTATTCCAGTGACCACATTTACAGAAGTTTGAAGCAGACACTTTTTACAATTCTGAAAACTAAAGTCTGAACTTAACCTAAAGAATAATTGTGTGTGTGTGTGTGTGTGCATGTGTGTGTGTTTGTGTGAAACTTTCCTCTTATAAACTGTGTTTAGAAATTAGAAGAACCTACTTCTCTGATAAGAATATGTATGGTGAGTTAACTAAAATTTGCAAAAATATGACAAGAGATTTCTTTTTCTGCTGGAATTACTCTCAAACTAGCTAAAACAATAAAGATATTTGATAGAGATGAAAGTAAAAGATATGCAGTGTCAGTTCCTTCTTCTTTATTTCTATGAAACACACAGTCTGAGTCCATGGTTTGGATGCTTAAATTTTGTGAGCTTTTAAGCCTTATTCCGCTTTTCCTTCTGTTTAGCACCTGGCTAGCTGACAATAGAGCTCTGAGGTCCCGCTTTCTTACCCTCCTCCCTTTTCTGTCCTTGTTTGAAGACAGGGCTTTGCTCTGTAATCTGGATTGGCCAGAAGTCACTGTATTACCCATACTGGCCTTGAACTCTCAGTGCTCCTCCTGCTCACATTTTTTAGCTTCAGGTAGGGCTTCAAAGATATTATTTAATGTACCAATAAAGATAATAATAATAATAATAAAGATATAAGAAAATGTTTTCACTGGCCACACTCCCTCATATCTACACAAAAACTCAAACATCAATTTCATTCATATTCTTCCCACTATTTAGAAACATTCAGGTGTGTGTTTCTGCCCTTCTTAGAAAGCCTCATTATATAAAACATGTACATTTCCAAGTCATCTTGTTCTGCAGTGAGTTGTATCATCAGTTTGACAACCAAATCAAGCTTAGGATGCAAGTCTCCACAGTTTCTGTTGATAGCTACAAAACAGAATATTTGAGAAATCACTGTTTATAAGATGCAAATCTCAGAATGTCTTATTGAAAATATGCCATTTCTTTTTTTTACCAAAAATAAATCAAAAGCTATTGCTAAAAAATAAAGTGAAAAGTAAAAGAACTCCACAGGTATTCCAAGAAACAAAGCTTATTCAAGAACAGAGAAGTTAAAGGGTGTATGGCTACAATTCAAAATTGATGGGACTTTAGATTTATTTTATATCAGAAAAACAAAAGACTTCTACCATCCCTAATTGTTGATAGCACTAAATAAATGCAAGTTAGAATGAATCTAGTGGAAATGGAAATGTGGTTGGATTTTCTCCATTAAGTAGAGACTCTTGGAGAGTTTCCTTGTTTCATAATTTCAAGTTTCCCTCTTAATGATTTCTCTATTGTTGACTAAAAGACATAAAACTACAAACACTGAGGACTGGGTGGGGTGAAGAAGGTACATGGGTTAAAATGAGGTGGCTTATATAGATATAGGGGCTGCCAGAACCAAGAGCTCTGCAGTGGCAAGCACAGTGAAGCTAAGGGAGAAGGAACATCACCTGCTAGAATCTGATTTACATTTGGCAATTATTGGAAAAGCAGGAGTCCCAGGCATTATGACAAGATCTGACTCAAATTTCTTCTCTGGGGAAAGTATTTTTGCTCTTCAGACCTTCAACTGATTGGACGCGGGTCACATAAATTATCAAAGGCAGCCCTTTCTCTGCCAAGTGAACTGATGGCAAATGTAATCAGATCCACAAAATAGCTGCACAGCAACATCTAGATTGATGATTGATTAAATAATCAGAACTGTAACATAGTCAAGTTGACATACAAATTTCTCACAGATGGAATAAGGTTAAGTACTGCATAATTGTGAAATTGCACATACACTGAAGTAGAGCAATTGAAATGCAACTTGTTCACTAAAGTAGGACAAAATGACTGGCTTTTTCTTGTTTGACAACTCTCAGTGTCTAGAAAGCAGTCATTTCAAAGACAGCATAGGGCCCAACGAAAGCACATGCTCACTCTCTGACTAGGAGTGAGGTGAATGAAATTCAGCAAGGACCATACATAGTAATTATGGAGTATGTGTGGTGGGGGAGGTTGAAGCATGTGAGCGGGCTGCACAGGAGCAACCATTTGGGTGAAGGAGAAGTGTAGGATGGGTAGGTTACCATCAGGAATGTTGTCCTGATCTCGTCAGAGATGACTAAGATATAGTGGGGAAGACAGTGATTCAAACAACACAATTCTGTTATGTATTCTGGAATGGTCTCAAGCAGAATAGTGAGATTAAGAGGAGAGAGCACTTCCGTATTTCAAAAACAAGTACATATGATTTTAAACAGGGCACGACCAAACCTGTTGGTTCTACAAAATATGAGATTGGCATAAACTTACACTATAAAGCACAACCAGAATTGTAATCTCACCAGCAGATTCCAAATTTTAGTTATGACCAGGAAGTGAAGTACAACTTTGAAAAGCTACTGGGTGGTGAAAGTAAAAACATCCCATCTGGAAACACCCGACTCATTTTCAACCTTTCCTATGAAAAACTGTCCTTTGCACTCTGGCCATTGTGAAAATCTACTTCATTATTTCAGTGGTAGAAAGTCAACAGAGAGGCCAGGGATATAGCTCAGTGGTTCCGGCGCCTGTCTTGCAAGTGCAAGGGCCTGGGTTCGATCCCCGGTAACCACATAACAATACTGGGTGTGAAGACTCACCCCAGCAGCAACCAGTACCACATACCATAGTGCCAGGCGTGGTGGCTCACGCCTGTAATCCCAGCACTCGGGAGGCAGAGGCAAGAGGATTGCTGTGATGTGAGTTGGAGGCTGAGCTCAGGGCCAGCCTGAACCACAAAGCGAGACCCTGTCTCAAAAAATAAAAACAAAAAACAAATAATAATAATAATAATAATTAAAGAGAAAAGAAAGTCAACAGAGTAATCCATGGACATCGAGATCTGATTTATGACCATAGTGAGCTCTTTGAGGACAGCACACGAGACAACATTTTAATCAACAAAGTACAGAAAAAGTGATATGGTTTCCCTTTCATGTTAATGTTACATAAGATTGTCACTCATATTTTAAAAGATACTTTCTCTTCTTTGCTTGCTTAGGGAAAGTAAAAGGTCACACTTGGGTGGCCTGCATGGCGCAGAACTAGGGACAGTCTGGCCAACAATTCAAATGCAAGAAGGGAAATCCAAAAGTAGCACAACCCACTAAGAACTGAATGCTGCTAATAATCCTGTGAATTTAGAATTTTAATATTCTCTAGCTGAACTCAGATGACACAGGAATCTCAACCAATATGTTGATTAGAGGTTTGCAAGACCCTGGAAAAGACCCCACTAAGTCATATCCTGCCTCCACAAAAACTCTGAGACAGCAAGTGTGTACTGCTTTCAACAGCTACATCTATCACCAGAGAATTAACACAATACCAGAATTCCTCTGTCTTACATAGGTTTGACAAAAGACCATTTTCCACCTTAAATTACTTATAGAAGTATAAAGCAATGCTTGCATACTGTTGACTTGAACATTAAATAGTATGTCTGTGAATAAAGGTGTTTTTTTTTATTTATATAATTGAAGAACATGAAGTATTATAAATGTTTACCCAGAAAACTGCCAGGTAGGACTGTACACAGACACTGATCTATTAGTCAATTTTGAATGCTAACAGCAAATATATATTTTGATCATCTATTCATTGGCTTGTCTGCTTCCCAAGATAGTTCAAATATAAACTGAAATTTGTTGCTTTTATCTCAAAAGGAAAAATACAAGAATTCAGGGATTGCAAGTTGGATCATTATAGGAACAGATAAAATAGAGTCTATAGCTAATTTTTACTATTAGCTAAGTATATTCAGCTAATTTTGTTTATGATGATTGATGTATTTTTAAAATATGCTATCCATAACTTCATTAGAAAAGTAAATGAATAAATGAAGTTTTTCAAGTGTCAAGCTTGTCAGAAAATATTAACTGTTCACTCAGTGTTTCTGATTTAGAGGAGATGGTGCAATTTTTCCTTATGGAATGAAAATGAAGGTGTATCAAGAAGGCCGGGTTTTGCATACTCCAAGAAGATGGTGAAAATCTTCAGGAAAAGAGATCAAATTATAATTCACCAAAAGTGAATCAGTTTTTGTTGAAAATCTTTCATGCAATGATTAAATTGAGAAGAATTTGTGGATGCTAAGTGGGTTATTCTTATTTTGGTAATCCACAATACTCAAATAACACATTATAGGAAAAATTCTAGCAGAGATTAGAGATAAAAAAAAAAATTAGTATAACTTAGGGAGTTTCTCCCCTTATGTAGACCATGGCAGAGGGAGAGCATAAACATTTCAATAAGGGATTTCAGCTAGGAATGATGAAGGTTAGAAGAAAGAAAATAGACTTATATGAACAGAATTCATTAGCAATCAGGATATGCAAATTAAAACTACAATCAAATTCTATCTCACCTCTCACAGAATGGCTGCTGTCAAAAAAATAAAAATGCTGGTGGGGATGTAAATAAACGGAAAGACTTATATACTGGAAAAGAATATAAATTAGCACCACAACTAAGGAAAAAGGTAAGAAAGTTCCTCACAAAACCAAAAGCAAGTTTACTATCTAGGTCACCAGTCCCACTTTTTCCAAGGAAACAAAATCAATGAATGGAAAAGAGGTGCTTGTTCGTCTATGCTTACAGCTGGTGCAGGAGTTTACTCAGTGCCAAATGATTACAAATTTATACACAAACTCTCAAGTATCATGTAACCACAAATAAGAAAATCATACAATTTGCAGAAAAATGGATGGAACTAAAGAATATCATGGTACATGAGCAAAACATGAGATGGAGGATACATGAGATGATAATTACAGGAAATGTGTGGGTGGAATAGCATGGCGAGATTTATCATGTGATAATTAATATGCCAGTAATCATCATTTTCACAAAGATAGTAGAAAATGGAGATATCCAATTGGAGAAAGAGCTCTGAAGAGGAAAATGTGAGTAAGCTATGATCTAAAAGAGAAAAAGACTAAGCATGTTGTATTATTAGGGGGAAAAAACAGATTCTAGGTTTAGAGAAAAATATATATAATTTGAGAAGGTATTAAATGATCAAAAAAGTTTGTTGGTGCCAGAGTTTAGAGTAGGACATACAACATTGATCTCATTTGTTTAAATGCAGTGATTTATATCAGATTTTCCAAGACATAACTCATATGGAATAAAATCAATTCTCTTCAGAGTTAAGGTTCAGCAAGCAAACTTTATTTTCTTCTCTCGCTAACATTACTCAGAAGCTACCTTCTTACTTGAAAATTTGCTTAAAGTTGAGAAATCTGAATTAAATTGGTTTTTTATTTCTTGTACAGAACAGTTCTTTTCTTATCCTTAATTACCAAAAGAATAAATTGTGGCAGGGAGAAGTTCAGCAATTCTTTAAAGGAGTAGCCTGACAGGATTCAAATGAAGGTCTAGCAATAAAGCTTATAGGCTTACTGGACTTCAAAATTCTGTTCTACATCTTCATAATAGCAAGATTTCTTTATGAAGAGAGTTTGCTTAATCAGTGAGTCTGAAAAGGCCAATGGGAATATTTAGCAAGCTTTCCAACAAAGATCAATTTGTCAGGTTTGACATAAACCATAGAGGAAATGATCTACTTTCCTTGGATGATTAAGCCAGTGCAGCAACTATGAACAGAACTATTTACTTCTTGCTCTGCAGAGTATATAAATTAATAGACTAACTTATCAACCTTTTTCTAAATTAGAAATGGCTGAAAACAACAAATGACAAAATTTTAGAGTCCACAACTCTAAAATCAGAAGCTTATTTCTCCAGTGAAACTCCTTTTGGACCCATAGCAACCAACAATTTAACTTAACATATATATCCATTTTCTACCTACCTTCATTTTAAAAATGATAATTCTAAAGAAAAAAATAACATGCAGATTTTGTTCAAATTAATCACAGACATGTAAACCCACAAAATAAAAATTTCAGTGATTTGAATAACATATTTAAAATGTAACAAAAAAGTAAGGAAACAAATTTTATGTATATGGGGGGGTGGTAGGGTGGGTAGGGCTATGGGAAAAAATGAGAATTAAGTTGTGTCTTATACTGGTACAAATCCCCATTATGGAGTGCAATCATGATGTGTATATTTAATGTACCAATAAAGATTAAAAAAATGTAACAATATAAGTTCAAATATGTGACATCTATTTTAATTGTGCATAGATATGTATTCATTTATTTGCTATAAAACATATTTATATGATTATTTAACTCATAGAGTCAATCAATTTAACTCTAGATTGAAAATCTATATAATCATGACTTTCAGGGCCTTTCACTAGAAACAGTTCAATATCTATATATCTGCATATTTATCAACATCTCACATACTGATTTGTATATATACATATATATGTATTTTGTATATTTATAAATAATATGTTATATGTATATGCTTCAACCTAATTCCTATGTTCTCAAGTTAATTAATAATTACTTCAATAATAAAAACAATTATAAAGATTAAAAGACTGAGAATATTCAAGTCATTACTTCAGTGAAGGAATATCATTAACATGAAATACAGTAATGACCAAAAAAGTTCTCAAACTAAAAGTATAGAATTATATATCACATAGCTAATCCACAGTTTGGAATTTAGAGTTTCTGTCTCATTTTTCTCTTAAATATATTCTCTTCATTTATTTATGCACATGTTTGATGTCAACAGTTTAAATTATAAAATTGTAAGTATGAGACCCAACTTGATATGAAAACGACCATTTTGTTAAAAACCTCCAGTTTGTATTCTGTAACCTCCCTGTGAATCCTGAAATTGTCTTATTGGAAGCTGTCCACCCAACTGATGCATGCAGTCGCAGATTTTATGTTTTTAAAATGCACTATTCTACAATAACCAGTGATCTAATTGTTGCTATTTGCTTGTATAATGACTTGCTTCTGCATATTAACAATAGAATAATGTAATCGTTCTCACATAAAAACTTCCTGTTTTTTGGGGGGGCCGGGGAGTTAGCTCAGTGGTTCCGGCGCCTGTCTTGCAAGCGCAAGGGCCCGGGTTCGATTCCCCGGTAACCATATAACAATACTGGGTGTGGAGACCCACACCCAGCAGCAACCAGTACCACATACCACAGTGCCGGGTGTGGTGGCTCACGCCTGTAATCCCAGCACTCCGGAGGCAGAGGCAGGAGAATTGTGATGTGAGTTTGAGGCTGAGCTCAGGGCCAGCCTAAACCACAAAAGTGAGAAAAAACCCTAACCCCCCCCCCCAAAACAAACAAACAAACAAAAAAAAACTTCCTGGTTTTTATGTGAGCTAAGGAGGGGTAGTATATTTTGCCTTTAAATACTTACTGCACTTTGGTCTAACTCGAGGTCTTCCTCTACATGCAGGGATTGCCCCCAACTCAATAATAAAGCTCTCAGTTGAACTTTAAGATGATGTCATGTCCTGAGAGATTGTCTCAGTGGGACTTGTTCCACCACGTAGTAGTATTTGATAGTATTTCTTTGAAATGTTTTAAAAAGCATCATTAGTACTGTGTGTAGCACATAATGTTTACATTCCTTTGTAATGGGTACCTGTACAAAACAAACCTTATTTCCCTTTTCATGACCATTTCTTCCCCTGCCTCTCCCTTCTATCTCTTGGTTCTCTTCCTATTTGACAAAGATGTGACATTATCCCTTAACTGTCACATGGATGTAGTGATCACTATGCTATAGATCATGGATAGACAAGGATAAGATTAAGAAATCTCATGTGAAATATGTTGTGTTCATTTAACTCATTCATTTTCAGAATGATTTAAAGTATGCAGACAACATAAAAGGAATGAGGAACGTAAAACAGAAAACAAATGCCGATGTAGAAGTGTTACTTCATGTCTCCTACTAGGTTTCCCAAAGAATAATCAGAAAAATAATATTAACATGTCTATGCTGCACAAAACTGACAAAATTCTATAAATACTTTAAACAGAATTTTTATTGAGACAATGTAAAATCAAAGTGGGTCAGATTTCATAGCAGATTTCTACACATTCTTGGCTGGCTTCAAATTCACAATCCTCTAGTCTAAGCAACTGAAGCAATAGGCTGCCAGCTATGTACCATATCAGGCAGCTAATATCCTTTATTTTTAACATAGTACTGTAGTCTGTAATTATAAAAGTAATACATTCTTTTACATAAATACAAAAATAAGCTTAAATTTAATCTTCAGATTTAAACAATGTATCCATAATAAGGGATATTCTTTCCTTTTTTTCAATGTTATTGTGAAATAGGTACATTTTATATACATATCATGATCACCTCAACATTAACAATTTGTACAAGCATATGACATGACTTTTCATTCCCCTATACACCATACAACCCCACCCCCATACACATAAGCTTTGTTTCCTTTTTATTATCATCACAATTTTTCTTTCCCCTCATTACTTGCCCCTACCCCATTTCTCTTTGAATAGATTCTATTTTATAATATCTAACATACATTCTAGAACTTATTTACATTTTGTTTCCCATATCAGAGAAAAGATACGGTATATATACATCTGTGACCTATTTATTTCACTTATAATTATGTCCTGAAGGTACATTTGAGAACGAATGCCTCAAATTTGTCCTTTCTTATGGCAGAGTAATACTCCATTCCATAAAAGAACCACATTTTTATCTAGTCACCAGTTGATGGACATTTGGGTTGTTTTCCATATGTAGGTATTACAAACTGAGCTACTATAAACATGAGTATACATATGCCGATTTGATGACTCTTTAAATTCTTTCATGTATATACCCAGCAGAGGAAGAGCAAGGTCAAATGGGATCTCCAATCTTTGTTTTTCAAGGAATCTCCACATTGATCTCCATAGTGGTGGTACCAATCTACTTTTCTACCAACAACAGAGAAGGATTCCTTTTCCCCCTGCAGCCTTGCCAGTATTTGTTGCTGGCTAATTTAAAGAGAGCAGTCATTCTTTGTGGAATGAGATGGAATCTCAGAGTTATTTATACCTGCATCTCTCAAATGATCAGTGATGTTGAGCATTTCTTCATGTGCTTTTTAGCTGCTTTTACCTCGTCCTCTGAAAAGTATTCATTTCAGAAGCCCATGTTTGAATTGTGTCTTTAAACATGGGGGTGTTGTTTTTTTTAAACTCTAGATAGTAGCCCTTTATCTGAGAAAGAGCTGGTAAAAAATGTTTCCCCATATTGTTGGTTGTTTTTTCACTCTGCCAGTAGTTTGTTTTGCTGTGCAGAAGCTTTTTAATAGGATGAGATTCCATTTGTTGATTTATTCTGCCAGTTCTTGTAGTATGGAAGTTTCATTCATAGTTTTTCTCTAAGCCTGTGTCTCTAAGTACTCTAACTAACTTGTTCCCCAGTAGATTTCTGTCTTAATATTTAGGTCTCAATCCACTTTAATTTTAGTTTAGTATACAGTGAAAGATTCAGGACTAGCTTTAGCCTTCAGCAGCCTAAAGCCTAGTTTTTCCAGAACTATTTGTTCAAGAGGTTGTCTTTGCTCCATTGAGGATATTTGGCTCCTTTGTCCCAGATGAAGTGACTCAGTGTATCTGGAGTTGTTTCTGCCTCTTCTAATCTATTCCACTCATCCTCAGATCTGTTTCTTTTCCAGTACCATGTAGTTCTTATTGCAGTGGCTTTGTAACATAATTTCATTTGGGGGATCATGATACCATACCCACCACATCCTTATTATGTAGAACTGCTTTTGCTATTCTAGGTCTTTTGAGGGTCCAGCTGAATTTTTGGATTATTTTCTCTAAATCTGTAAAACACATTTTTGGGGATTTCAGTTGGAATTGCACTAAATTTATAGAAGTGTTGTGGGAGTGTAGCCATTTTGATATTAGTTCTTCCTACCTAGGAACAAGAAATATCCTTCTATTTTCTGGTATTTTCTATCTGCTTTTTTAGAGTGCTGCAGTTTTCAAAGAAGAGGTCTTTCACTTCCTTTGTTAAATTTATTCCTAGATATTTCATTGTTTGGATGCTACTGTGAATGGACTTCACATCCCAGTTTCGTATCCAGCTACACTACTAAATTTTACTATTAAGTCCAGCAGTCCTTTAGTGAGTTAAGAACTTCTATTAGTATCATGTCATCAACTAACAATGACAATTTAACTTCTTTTCCTCTCTTTATTCCTTTTCTTTTTCTTGTCTAACTGCTGTGGCTAATGTTTCTAGCACTGTATTGAACAAGAGTGGTGATAGTAGACATCCTTGTCTTGCTCCTGAAAGGTTTCAGTTTTTGATCATTTAAGGTGATGCTGGCTATTGGGTGTTCATATATAGTTTTATTAGGTTAATAAAAAGTCTATTTATTCCAGTTTTCTGTAGGCTTTTGACCATGAATGGGTGTTAGATTTTGTCAAGAATTTTTTCTGCATCTATTCTCAAGCTCTTTAATGAAACTAAAAGGGAAGCAGTGCTCCCAAATTCATTCCTGGAAGCAACCATTATGTTGAATTCAAAAGGAGAAAAAGACAAAGCCAAAAAAGAGAACTACAGGCCCATCTCCCTAATGAATATTGATGAAAAAATCTCAATAAGATCCTGCTAAATAGAATACAGAAAATCATCAAGATCATACACCCTGACCAGGGTGGGTTCATCCCAGAGATGCAAGCATGGTTCAATGTATGTTAATCAATAAATACAATATATTACATAAAGAAGCTTAAGGATATACTTTGCTTTTAAAGATTTCAGCATGTACAGTTTGTGCCTATATGTTTATGCTGAAAAATTTGTTAACATTGCCTAAACTTAGTTGCACCAAATTAATCTAATATACTTTAGTTTTAACTAAAAATAAGTTTAATGTCATTTACATATTTGTTGAGGAAATATAAAAATATTTCTGTATTATCTTATGTATCAGTTATCTTTTTAATTTTAATAGATTAACTGGAAGACACACAGCAATTCTTTAAGTACCAGTAAGTCAGGTTATGTTTTTAAAAATATGGTCCTTAAATGAAAAACTTGTAAATGCCTTACCATTTATTTTCCAAAACTGGTGCTTAATATAATTCAGACTTAAAAGGAATTATGAAGCATAAAGTTGGTAGTTTTGAAATTTAGGGTTTTCATCTTCAATTCATTGCAAGCATACTGGTAGTTATATTCCAAATAAACCCTGAAATAGACTTTGTAGACCATGGAAAGTAAAAAGTACTGAAGAATGAAAACTGGAATGATTTTGCAGTATTTAGGTCATGCTTAAAAATATAACAATGCAGCAAGTCATGATGTATATTACAATGCTTTATAAATATCATGAATCTCGATGTGAATCAAGACTTCTCATACTAGTTGCCTATTCAAAAATTGCATTTTCAATTAGTTTTTGCAAGATGCCCTAATAAGGCTTCAAGTATGCACCACAGATATGCCAGCCAGTACACAGCACATCAGGACCTGGCAACTTTCACTTACACCTCATGTTCCTTTTAAGTTCCACCAAACCAGGAGGTTATTGTCTCTTTAGCCCCTTATTCCTTGGAATGTTTACAGTGTACATTAACACACAAAAGCTCTTCCTTCATACATTCATTTTCATTCTTCTCTATTCCTTTTGCTCACATGTAAGATTTTGTTTAAAAAAAAATGAGTTCTGGTTAAGTTGTGCAATCTGGCCCAAATCTCCCCACCCTCTGGCATCCCTCTTACAAACAGAGAGATTCCAGGCACGTGGCTGTGCCTGCTTTAACAGATTCTGTTCTTGATACACTGTGTTTCACTTGCCTCATTTTCTTTGATTCCTTGTGTGTGTGTGCGTGTGTGCGTGTGTGTGTGTGTGTGTATGTGTGTGTGTGCATGAATGTGATGAGTAGAGAAGGGCAATGAAGGTGTATGAGAACAGCAGTGTGAGAGGAGGTTATTCCTCAGGAAAGGACTGTGAACAAGGACAAGTAGTATCTTCCCTTGAAATAAAGGATGCTTTACAATGTAAATATTAAAGCAATGATTTTTGTTAAATGTGTTATATGTGAACTTAAAACATTATGCACTTTACTAATTTACTAGTTGGGAAGAGATCAAATGAATCTTACCAAGAAGGTATAATTTTGTTATCTCTGAGATTTTAGAACCGGTCATAGCTCAGTGATCTTAAAGTACTTTTATGTCTGTTCTGAAATATGCCTAGAAAATACAATGCATTGGTTGCTTGCAAGACCTAAAATGATAGCTGTGCATGGTGATGCATGCCTGCAATCCAATCACTTG
>PVIR01016908.1:0-35827 GCA_004026965.1 Petromus typicus
TGGTGGGACTGTAGACTCGTACAACCCCTGTGGAGATCAGTTTGGAGAATCCTCAAAAAGCTAGGATTGATGGTCCCATTTGACCCGGCCATTGCCCTGCTAGGTATATACACAAAAGAATTAAAAGACTCATATCACAGTGACATAAGTGCACCCATGTTTATA
The DNA here is from genome assembly GCA_004026965.1 of Petromus typicus. Lineage (NCBI taxonomy): Eukaryota > Metazoa > Chordata > Mammalia > Rodentia > Petromuridae > Petromus > Petromus typicus. Next base: position 166 of record PVIR01016908.1, read on the forward strand.
GCAGCCCAGTTTGTGATTGCTACATCTTGGAAACAACCTAAGTGTCCATCAACTGGAGACTGGATAAAAAAGCTGTGGTTCTTCTATAGAATGGAGTACTACTCTGCCATAAAAAATGATAAGTTTGAATCATTTCTACTTCAATGGACATACCTTGAGGATATCCTCATAAGTGAAATAAATAGGGCACAGATAGGTACATATCGCATCTTTTCTCTGGTATGAGAAAATGAAGATGTAAATGAGTCCTAGCATTGTATGTCATATATTGTGAAATAGAAAATGCTCAATGTAAAATAAGGTGAAAGGGGACAATGTTGAGATTGTAACAAAAAAGTAAGGAAGCAAATTTTATGTATATGGGGGGGTGGTAGGGTGGGTAGGGCTATGGGAAAAAATGAGAATTAAGTTGTGTCTTATACTGGTACAAATCCCCATTATGGAGTACAATCATGATGTGTGTGTTTAATGTGCCAATAAAGATTTAAAAAAAAAAAAAAAGAAGGAGCCTGTTTTAGTTGGTGCCACCTCACCATTTTCCAGTGATGCCCCATAAAGGAAGTCACTCTTAAACACACATGAGGACTGAGCCTTGTTCTTTACTCCCCTCTCCATATGTCTCCTTCCATGCAGGCCACGATTCTGTACCAGGCTGGCACTGTACCATCTTTCTGTGCCTGATCTGCTACGAAGTTGTGGTAAATCCTCCTCTCAACCAGCCATAGGCTTGATGTTTATAATTTTGTAATCGGTTCACTTTCTCTGCAGCCATTACACTAAGTCCACAATTTGGACAATCTAGTCACATCCTACACACTCTTACCCATGACCAATAAATCTATTTTCACCCTAGATCCCATTCCATACCCCTAGATAGCATCAGCACAGCCTAAAGGGAAGTCAGGATGTGAAGTCAGAGAAGGTGGCCATCTCACTATAAATAGTATTGCTGCAAGCTTACTCTAGTGCTCAGGAAGATGACTTCATCTTAGTTACCAAGCCTGCCTGCCAGCTATGTGAGAGATATGCTACGGAATAAAGACAGAGAACCGGGCCTGACAAGATGAATGTGCCTTGGGGCGAGGGCAGGTTGGAGTGTGAAAAGGCGCTTGGGACGAGGCTTCCCTGGTGGTGGATGTGCAGGCCTAGGGAGGAGGCACAGCCTTTGCAAGCCTTTCAGAAGGGCTTTGCCCAGGCAGGGAGAGGAGGCTTGGAGGCTGCCCTGGAGAGCATAGCGCACCCATGCCTTTCCCAAGCGCCAGCCTCCGCGCTCCCAGAACTGACCTTGGTCAGGCCACGTCTCCTGACACACTGTTATCTCCCACCCACGCAGAGGAGGACAGGACCAGCTCACTCCCCCACCTCGATGGGAAAGTTTCTGCCTCAGTTTCCACCTGCTTTTGCTCTCCTTGCCGGACCCAGCAAAATCAAGTCCTTCCCTCCAGTGTGCCGGCGGCGGCGGGGGATTCTCCCAACCCCGCTACACAGCCTCCCGATGGGATGCAGCACAGGCAGGGAGAGCAGGGGTCTGGCCCCAGGATGAAACGCAGGAAGGTGTTGGTGCTTTCAGGAGCCTCGGGGGCCGAAAGGAATACAGGCTCGGGCTCCAGACAGTGCGCAGTTCCTGGTGTCTGGTCAGGGCTCAAACCTGACAGAGCAGCGCTGGGAGCCTGTCATCCGTCAGCCACTTCAACTGGGCCACGGGATCCGGCCTAGCAGCCAACCTGCTGGTCACTCCCTGAGAGGTTAAGGCCAGGGACTGAGGCCTGTTCCACGCTCACGGAGTGTGACGCTTGGAGCTGGAGTCCTCCTTTGCCCACACGCTTCACCTTTTCATATAAAATTCTGTATCTGACAAAGATTAATAAGAGAAGCAACTTAATGGACTCTTCGCGTGAAGACTGCTTCCCTCAGACTTAGGAACCAAAATAAGAATTAAAAATGCTTGAGAGGAAGAGGTCAAGGAGGTCTTCTAACAGGTGACAAAACACCAAAAATACGTTGCTCTTAAATGCTTTTGTAGAAGCCTCTCAAAATATAAGTGATTCTCATGAAATTCCCTACCAAGTAGTTTCAAACCCCAATTTTGCCCGTGGGTGTCTGCATCTGCCTCCTGAAAATAATGCTCTTTGTTTCCTTTCAGTGTTACAAAGAGTGCGTAAGTGACCTTGGTGGACTTTAATCAGGAACTCTACTCCAAGCAAGGGAATTCTAGTAAAGAGAAGTCCTTAGCTTTTCTTTTGAAGTGCAAATGAAAGGAAAAGGATTTAAAAAAGGATTAAAATGTGTTATGTACAGGTACAACTCCCAAAGATAAATGTAATTATTATGTACTGCAAACACACACTAATAAGATAAGAACTAAAAAAAAGGAAATATAGATGGAGTGGCAGTGAAACTAAAAGAAAAGAAATGATTCAGTCTAACTCTGAGTAGAATACAATCTCAGTGGAACATTCAAGTTTATTTCCAAAATGTCCTAAAGAGATTGTAATTTGTTAGACTGAAGGTCAGAAATACAAAAAGACTCAAACTCCACAAAGACTCTCACTCACTATTCACTTGCTGCGACCTTGAGCTGTTTCCCCGGAACTCAACTGAGTTCTAATTTATTCATTGTTCTAAGAAGAAGACTAATAATTTCTGCTCAAATATGAGCAGGTATTGGAAATGTTTTATTAATTAAAAAGCATTACATTCTAGCTCCTCTTCTTCATTATAATTCAACAATACCAATATGTTTCTTGTCCTCGAATAGAAATCATCAAAACATGCCTCAATAGGCTGGGGCTATAGTTCAGGAGAGCACTTTCCTAGCATGTGAGAATCCTTGGGTTCAATCTCAAGCAGCAGAAGTAATTTAAAAAAAGCACAACTCAAAAATAATAATACCATGAAGATTCAACAAATTTCCAAAGCCATTGTTACAAAAATATATACTTATGGTAAATAACATTCTTTCCAGTAAATGCAAGTTCATCATTATGGCAAATGCCAGCATCAGAAGGCTTCGTGGGGACTAGGAAGTATTGAAGATGGCCTGAAAAGTAATTTGTAAATCAATAAACACTCAAGACTCACCAAGAAGATGGTAAAACCTACAGCTGCATGAAATTGAAATTGTTAAATCCCAAATTGTTTGTGAATAAAGATTTTAGAAAATGTTTTGGGATGGTTCATAGTTCACTGAACTCATAAAGACAATGAGAGTTGCACACTTACCAGCTGAGCGTGTCTGAAACCATCATAGCCAAAGGAAGCATCCTAGATGCATAGTTTCAAAAGACTGGAAAGATTATAATAAAACATCATTCAATCTATCATCCAAAAGAAGTGCTGGGGAAGAATATAATCTTACTTACCTTATTCACCAGGATGAAATTTCCCGTGAACTGCACTGTGTGCCGTCTCCTCTGCCCTCCTCAGAAATGAGCCCAAGCCCATCTTTTAAAGAGGTGGTGAAGCCAGTATCAAATATGTAACAAAGTGTTTCTTTACACAATGTGAACCACTGTTCATACTTGTAGGCTGAGGTTTTATATTTTGTATCACTCTCACTGATTCTGGGTAAATTCAAAGACAAAAGAAAAAAAAAAAAACTAAAGTTACCAATGCTTACCAAAGTGATGTCCTTCCTCCCCTCTGTGCCCCCAAGTGTAATTACTTGCAAGTCATCAGGAGCAGACCAGATGATTCCTTGGCCATGATGGTAGAAGATTAGAGTAGAGCTTCTCTACTCTAATACGCACACAAATCACCTTCACGTCTTGTTCAAACCACTCAAAATATAAGCTGGGGCTGAAATTCTACATGTCTAACAAGCTCCAGGGTGATGTGGATACAGATAATCTAAACCACATTTTAAAACATACTTTACATAGAAAGATGCAGTTTCTTGGTTTTCCAAGTTTGCTTTTTGAAAGAATCACCTGTAGTAGCTTTTACAAATGCATATTTAGTTCTCCTACATGTAAGGGAGGTGTGTGCAGGGTTCAACCCAGTTCCTTTATCCTCAGCCAGTCTTTCCATACTCCGCTTTAAGATGAAGCAACTTCTTAGCTGAAATAATTGACTATGGCCTGTCAATGTACCTGTACACAAGTACATCAGCGACACCAAAAATCTCCAGTGACTGGGACCTAATCTACATTCTAATTCCAGGATATTTCCAACTGGATTTCTATTTTCTCATCATCAGTCAGCCTTGAACTTCCACATTCATCCCAATACCTGGTCCATCTCCCTGACATTGAGCTTGATTCTGGCTGTGAATTTTTCTTCAGGAGAACTCCAGTTCAATGACTCCTTTCAGATTTTCAGAGCCCAGCAGGGCCTACTCCCCAAGCTCTGCATTGCTCTGGACTTTAGAAGCCTCTTTTGTGCTGTAGCTGGATTCTGAGAGCTGAGTGATTCTAGTTGCCTTTTCTATGAACTTTTAGCAAATACATTGTTTTCATGCCTCTACTTCTCAGACAGGGATGTCACTTGATTCCTGCACTTGATTAGCAAGACCAATTTTCTCATCTTTTCTTCATTATTGTTCTTCCAGCAGATCAGCTGAAAAAAAATAAAAAAATAAAACAAAACAAAACAAAAACAGACAAATGAAGCAAACAAATACAATTCATTCAAAATTACTTCTCGAGCAGTTACAAGTTGCTGCTTTATAGACATAGAGGATGAAACACACTTATGCTACTCCAATATGCACTCCTTCACCTATTAATTATATTTTATTTTGCTAGTTTTTCTTCAAATTCCAGGAGGGGAAGTAGAGCAAGAGGAACTTTGTTCTGAAGAAAACTCCTGCTAGAACCTGAGCAAGGAGCTTCTCCTTGACAAATTAACAGTGGCTTTGACATGGGTGAAAATCTTTTCCCTAGGTAATCTACATCCATTTTTATTTCCCCAGAAAAATGTATTTGAAGGTAAAATATATTCTCCTGGCTGTCTTAGGTTTCAAGGATTCTCATAATACAAACTTATATATTAAGATTTTGATTTAAAGAGGCCCTAAGGAAATGATTTCTTCACTAATGGATAAGTCACTACAGTCTAAAATGCTCTGTGACTGGAAGCACTTTGTAATTGTGTGAATTTCTGACCAGTTTATTACACCTATTAGGTATGCACTGCAATGTGTTTTGTTTAGATTTCTTCAAACTCAAGTAGGTAGAGGTGAGAAAAGAGTAAAAGGATCTCAAGGGGCTAGTAGATCAGCGAAGTTATCTCTCACTAAAAAGTTCACGGACTGAGACACCATGAGTGCACACTTGGCTTGAGGGCCAGCAGCCTGGGATCCAAGAACAGGCCAGATACAGATGCCTGCTCCACTTTCCCATCAGCCCTGTTTTACACTTGGCTTGTGCAGACTGATGACAGCCTATTCAGATGTTCACATTTTTCTGATATTTGAAGAAACTCTGGCATATTAAAATCAACAACAGTGAGACTAAATCACAAAACAATACAGAGTAAGGTTTTTCAAGCTACATGTTCATTTATTTTAGGGAAATTACTTACAAACCAGCATCTTATGTGTGCTCTGTTTTTTTTATATTTATTCATTTTTTGCCTTGATAAGCCTTAGTTTCTTTACCAGTGGAATGAGACTGATAATCATTATGTCTACTATTTGCAGGACTCCAGAGTTCAAAAGGCAAATCAAGACCAATATATATATAAACATTTTAAATTGTAAATCAACTAATTAAACAGTAAATATAACATCATATTTTCTAATATTGATAATAGCTCTCTAGCACCTATATTAAAAATGGATAAAAGTCTGAAAATTTTATTGTAGAAAGTTGTCAAAATATAGTTGCCAAAAGCAACTGAAAATATTACATGGGTCTGGATGGCCTGTTGATGGACTGACAGCATTTGGACAAGTATCAAGATAGAAATCTACCTAATTCATAAACTGTCATAAACTTATTCAAAGAAGTTTCTTTTTTCACCTTTATTGAGCAGTATCTTTATACCATTGTAATAAAAAATCTTCATGTAGGTTACATTCATTAAAACAATTATATCAAAATTTAAAAAGTAATTGTACTCAGGGTGAAAGCTTTATCTTTATAACAAGGTAATATCACATTATAGAAATAAAAATGTGCTGACTTAATTGTAAAAGTATTTTATTTTAATATTAAAAATAACATTAACCAGGGCCGGGGATTTATCTCAGTGGTTCTGGTGCCTGTCTTGCAAGCTCAAGGACCCGGGTTTGATCCCCGGCAACTACATACAATACTGGGCGTGCAGACTCACACCCAGGAGCAACCAGTACCACATACCACAGTGCCAGGCGTGGTGGCTCACGCCTGTAATCCCAGCACTTGGGAGGCAGAGAGAGGAGGATTGCTGTGATGTGAGTTTGAGGCTGAGCTCAGGGCCAGCCTGAACTACAAAGTGAGACCCTGTCTCAAAAAAAAAAAAAAAAAAAAAATTAACGTTAAAACATAATTTATGATTAATGATTATAAAATTTAAAAGTTTTAAAGTTAATGTTAGGTAAATAGGGCTTATACTCTGGAGGAAACTTTTAAAAATATTATACATTTTAATTTAAATATGAAATAGTTTTATAAAAATGAAACCATTCTAGTCTTCAATATCTATATTTTATCTGTTGTTTAGTAAAGAACTGATACATTTATATGTATAAATTCTAAGCCTAGGTACAAAGAAAAATTATGAAAAATCAGTCATCTAACATGAAAAGATGATGTTTAGTTATGTAACTGTTAATAACATTATGCTAATTTGTGTATATTTCTAGAACCCACAACAGAAGAAAAATAAATCAAAGCTAGGTATTATTAGAAAAAAGGGATTATGAAAAAATTCATTACATTCATCCTATCATAGAAGAGAATGTACTTTATGTGTCTTTTCTCTTACCCAAGCAGTCTTCCGCTCCAGCACTCCAGGTGCTGGGAGGCAGTGGCCCTCTCAGGAGTCAGCAGTGGCAGGACTGCTTTCACATACCATTTCCTTTGATGTGGGGAGAAAGGTCAAGTGGTATGGGGCTTCACTAGTCTTCCTCCTGAGAATGGGGACAGTCCCGTTGATCACACTGCCAGCTCTATGCAAAAGAGCCTGAACGAGAGAGGTACACGTTTTGTTTCTTAGTGAACTAATTTCTGTGTGTCTGTGATTCCACTGCCCAGCATTCCTAATACATATTAGTAGGTTCTATAGAAGTTCATCTTTTCCAAATCACAGTGCAGCTCCAATTTAGACTCCTATATGTTTATTAATTTATGTATGATGTTACATTCAATCCTTACAGAAACCTTACTTGTATTAACTAGCAGTCTGTACTTGTTAGCTGCTTTTATTACAATTAAAGTTATTTGTTAAAAATAGTTTTTGATTCACGCCTGTAATCCCAGCACTCGGGAGGCAGAGGCAGGAGGATTGTGATGTGAGTTGGAGGCTGAGCTCAGGGTCAGCCTGAACCACAAAGCGAGACCTTGTCTCCAAAAACCTAAAAAAAAAAATAGTTTTTGATTTGTTGCAGTACATAATAATTCCATTCTTCTCGGGGAGTTGGCACATAGATATAACACATTTTCAGTCACCACAGAGATACATTGATGTTGGAAGGAATCCCTAGAAATGTAGAAAAGGACAACATTAAAATGTTCTCTACTAGTTGATTACAGTCATTGTAGCAATTTACCGCACACTTAGCAGTTTAAATGAGAAACAGTTATGACTTCTTGTGTCTGCTATGCACGTGCACCAGCTCCCCACAAAGAACTGCAAACACAGACTAATGAAAATGAAAACTAAAAGAAACTGTGCATGGATCTTACTGGGATAGAATCAGGTATCCATGCAGTTATGATCCTTCTGGAAACTCGAAGGTAGAATCTGTTCCTTGACTACTTTTAGCTTCTAGAAGTTGCCTACACTCCTTGGTTCAGGGTTCCTTCCTCTCTCCACAGCTCCCTCGGTCCATGGCAGCCACAGAGAGTGTAAGTACTTCTCATTTTACATCATCCTAACCTCTTTCTTTCTTATGCTTGCAATCACATTAGGGCCACTTGGATTATCCAAGAGAAGTGCCCACCCCAGGCTACCTTCTGACTCACATCAGGCCAAGTTCCCTTTGCCATGTAAGATCCTGGGTTCCAAGGATTAAGATATGGACAGCTTGGGGGCCCATTATTTGGCCAATCACAGATCTGCTACTTTTGAACTACACCACTTTGAGATCTTTGGTAGCTGATCTCAGTCCACAGTTCCTCAAGGATCCACTCTAGACTATTTCCCTCCTGAATAGTAATGGAAAACATATTGTGAGCCACTTATTGTTCTAGGCACATGGGAAATGGCAGAAAACAAAAATGATGTGGTCCTTTTCCCACAGAGAATTGATTACACAGTAGAAGACATAGACATTAATCAAGTATTACTCAAATTAGTGAAAAAGACAATATTGTCTCTTGAACTGTGTCTGGCAGGGGTTGAGAAGCTAGAGGAAGGAATATATTTTAGAGGCCAAGAGATAGAAAGATCAAAGTAATGGCAGGTACCCATGAAATTTAGATAAGATTATGATTTTCAGATAATAAACATGTTTGTTTCATTTAATTCAAAATTAGCTTTTCTATTTATAACTCCTATAAATGTTATCAGTGTGTATGGGAAATCAGAGTATGCTTTGGATAATTAGGTAGTTATAAAAATACTGCAAGTTGGTGACTCTGGAAAGGCCACTTCCACAGCTGGATACTTCCATGCTGTGAGACAACCATGCACCCATCAGCCAAAGGTAGTGGTGTTTGTGAAAGTCTTAGTCAAATAGCTCTACTACCAATTTTCAATAGCATAACCTTGTAGCTAAAGGAAATATGGGTGCGATTAAGGAAGACATGATCAAATAGAAAGTAGAGACACCTTGGATTTGGTTTCTATGCTTGTCTATAGTATTGTCATGAGGCTGGTGAAAGAAGACTTTACCTAAACAAAGGGATCAATACACCAGCGCCCTTCAGAGCTTCAGGGAGTCTTCAAAAGCTATTGAACTGCAGAGAAGATCTCCGATTTCCTAAGTTTTAATAATCAGAACAATTAAATATTTGAGGGAAAATCAAAGTGTGGATTATGTAATATAAAACAAACAAAACAAATAATCAACAAACAAAAAAATACACATTGGACCAAAATAATCTGGCGTTCACTTGATATGTTTACCAAAGAGCTCTACAAGATCATTTTGAGTTAAATGATTTATTTTTTCTCTTTTGCTGTTACTATCTTTCTAAAAATAACCAATTTATGTGCAATTTTTAAGAAACATATTCCTCTTCCTCACTATCTTTTAGTTAAATGCAAATACTCCAAGATGAGGAAAGACTACTGTAAATGCTCCACCTTTTAGTCTTTGGAGCTTATTAGTTTATGAAACTTCAACACCTGTGTTTCTTTTCTTTTATCTTCGCTTTTTAAAAAATTTCTTCCTTTTTGGGAGGGAGGAGATGGAGAGTTGACAAGAAGGAGAATTGAACGCAGAGCCTCCCACCTGCTATGCAACTCCTCTACCATTATTTACACCCTTTGTATTTTTTAATTCTACTTGGAGACAGGGCCTCATTAATTTTTTCAGGCTATTTATTTCACTTATGAGGATATCCTCAAGGTATGTCCATTTAAGTATAAATGATTCAAACTTATCATGTGAAATAGAAAATGCTCAATGTAAAATAGGGAGATGGGGGGAAATGATGAGATTGTAACAAAAAAGTAAGGAAACAAATTTTATCTATATGGGTGGGCGGTAGGGTGGGTAGGGCTATGGGAAAAATTAGAATTAAGTTGTGTCTTATACTGGTACAAATCCCCATTATGGAGTGCAATCATGATGCATATATGTAATGTACCAATAAAGATTAAAAAATTAAAAAAATTTTTTTTTCTCAGGCTAAGCTCCAACTTGTGACAATCCTACCACAGCCTTCCTGGTGGTTGAAATTACAAGCATCTGGCTTGTCACCACATCTGGCTTATCGTTTTCATCTACTTTATTTATTTACAATCACTTATCTGTATGATCAGTTTCATGTCACCTTTCATTTATTTTCCCCAGGATTATACAGAGATAATTAGTTAGGGCAACCTGATTCAGATCTAGAAATTTTCATTGTAAACTCTGGAAGCAATGTGCGTTAAATGAAGATGGTTGTTCTCTCCTTGAGTGTCTTTCAAAATGAGGTGTCTCTGACTGGGGTGCATTATTTATGGAAGCCAGATTTAGTAAGAAATAATTCATGGTGCCTGAGCACTCTTGGTGAATTTAACTGCTTCCTCTGTATGTAGAGGGCATTTTCAAGTGTAGTGACTTACTAATTATGTCACCGCAGAAAAGAAACGTCAAAATGTCAAGGTGTGACCTGTGAGAACTCCATGTCCTCAGTAACATCACCGTGGACTCAAGTACAGCCTGATAAGCAGTTCACAAAAACAAAGCCAAACAAATTCAGGATATAGGAGGCAACAAATTGCCATGTGAAATGGCATGACCTTCTAATTTAAAGAAAGACACAAAGTTCCCTCAAGGTCTGAAGGAAATCTCTAATGAGGAAGGATAATTTAACAGGGTCAGACTGTTAATTGGCTTCGGTCAGCATCAGCATGTTCTTAAAGTCCACAGACACTGATATGCCCTGCTCCAAACAGCCTTGCCCTGCCAGCTACTGGTTGCCTTTTGAGGATGTTAATATAGTATAGATAAAACCAAGAGGCTTAAGCAGGCCTGACACAGTATAACAAAAAAGTAAGGAAATAAATTTTATGTATATGGGGGGGGGCGGTAGGGTGGGTAGGGCTATGGGAAAAAATGAGAATTAAGTTGTGTCTTATACTGGTACAAATCCCCATTATGGAGTGCAATCATGATGCATATATGTAATGTACCAATAAAGGTTTAAAAATGCAAAGAATGTAGAACAGTGGTTACAAAGTCTCAGACTCCGATTCTAAGATAATCAAACCTAGAGTCTGGCACATGGCAGCCACATGAAATGCTTATTTCAAATACATATACTGAAAGACTAGAATGTCACAGATAATGAAACTTAAACTAAAGAGAGGTAGCCTGGTACTGGAATTAATAAAAGGGCTCAAGGAAATTTTGCATCCTTCTATTTGAGTCTCTCAGTCAGAAAATAATTATTCATGTTTTATGATTTAAATCTAACGTGTCCCCTCAGGTCTCATGAGTTTTGGAGGTGACTGGACCATGTGCTGGTCCACTGATGAGTTTAACAGCTGAATGAGGCCTGTTTGGAGGTGAGTCACTGGGGATGTGGCATGAAGAGTGTGTTGTGTCCAACTTGTTCCTTCTCTCAGCGCTGCTTTGCTGCTGTAAGGCGGAGGGAGAGCTTTCCTCACTCATTCTCTTCCACCATGAGATTTCTTCCTATCTAAAATGTATCAGTAAAATTTTCTTAAATGGAAAAATTATCTAGGTACCCCCTGAAGTCTTATGTTGCCCATAGGTAGATCTTTGGGCAGGTAATTGGAGTGTGATTACTCCAATGATGAATTTATAATTAAATGTAATTTGGGAAGTGAAGCCTGAATGGAGGAGCTGGGTCATGGGGTGTGAGCTGGAATGATCTCTCCCCATGCCTCCTCACTGGATTCAGCTCTCTGCTTCCCATTGTCACACCATTATCTGTCTCTTTTCTGCCAGGTCTCTCTGCCACACTACCCTGCCTAGGAGACAGCAGACTACGGATTGAAACCTCTATAGACTGTGAGCCCAAATAAACCTTTCTTCCTTTAAATTGTTCATGTTGAGTATTTTTCCCCAGGGATCAGAAAGTAACTAAGAGACTAGGATAACACACTCTCCCTAACCAGTTTTATCTTCACAATGCTTCATTCATTTCAGGATTGTATAAGGAGCCATGGTGTGTGTGTGTGTGTGTGTGTGTGTGTGTGTGTGTGTGTGTGTGTGTGTGTGTGTGTAAAGGACTAGAGGGTGAAGAATGGAGCAGGACTAGGATTAGCATCACGTCTCGCTGAAAATATAACATGAGACTGCATGAGATATACAAACACTTCCTACCTAAAGCCACCGTGCAATGTTCATAATATAGTTCAGAAATGCAGTGTCTCAATCCTTAACAAATAATGAAGCATATGCTATTCTAGATCCTTAAAGCAAAATTATATCTATTTCAATAAATATGAAATACACAATTTCAGAGCTAAATATTCAACTCATTTAATATGTGAGGAAAGTTTTTTTTTTTAATAAAAGGGAAATATGTCAAAATCTGCAGTGGTGCTTTTATTTACTTCTTTCTCTGTTCTTTTCCTTTTTCAGTATTACAGTTTACAGATGAAAATATCTTCAAATAATGAGGATTTTAAAATATAAAGGATCAGCCATATTATTTCATACGGAATCCTGTGCAAGAATTCTAATTTTGGAAAAGAGACCTGCAGGAAGGATCAAGGACATCTGTGATTACAATTGCTTAAAGGGGCTCAAGTGATTAGAATATCTGCTTGAAGAAAAGAAAATGCCATGATGTCTGTCTAAACAAAGAAAAAGTGACAAATAATGATTTCTTGCTTTCTGAAAGTACAAATCCCTCCAGCTGAAATTCTATAGTTAATGCTTCTTTTGTAGGAGTTTATATTCTAGAGAGAGAGTAACTATGCAGTGAGAGTGCCCAAGAGGGAGAGGAGGAATGAATAGGCGGAGGCCTCAAAATGCTGTTCCTGTTATTAGATAAACCAGGACCCAGGTGTGCAAACTCAGGCATACAACTGAACTTTCCTGATTACCTATCTCTCTATTTGTAAAATAAGCATAATATTGTAACATTTTTCTCATTTGGAAGGTTTCTTAGAAAAGATCAATTAAATAATGAACATAAAATGCTTTATAATTTCCAAAGGACCACACTGATAAAATACAACACCTTCATTCACTAACTGAAGGCCAAATAATAATAAAAATGAATATGACTGTAATAATAATTATGGAGTTGTTGTTTATTAATTCCTTCTGTTTGACAGACCCTGAATTCTCTAATCAATTTCTTTCTCTAAGATAGAGAGGACAGTGACTAAGAGATAGAAATGGTGAAAGAGTATATAGGGTGGAAGAAGAAAGAGTAAAGATCCAATTTGCAAATAACTGACTAATATGAAATGGAAATGCAAACAAATTGAGCTGAAACAATACCTAAAGGTAAGAGAGGAAACTTTTTCTGGGATTAAAAAAGTGCCTGATAATAAAAGAAAAAAAAACCAACACTTGTATTTCAGTTAGTTAAAGAAAATAAATCATCATATAGATTTACCCTAGTGATATTTTTATTTAAACAAAGGAAAAATTTCCTACATTTGGTTCATAGATAAAACCAATGAAATTTAGAAAAGAACAAAATCCAATCTAGTATCAGACTCTTGCTCTGTAACACTGAGCAATGGAAGAAACTGAAGAAATCTCTAAAGAGTTCTGAGGGAAAAAGGTTTCGACCCAAGCTTCTTTATCAAGTCAAGATATCATTCTTGGATAAAAGTGACACTGCACCAGGAAAGAGGAACTTCTATACCTTGTATAACAGAACAGTCAAAAAAACTTGAAAAATACTGCACGAGCTAATAATGATCTCTCTGGAATAGACACCAGAAACAAAGGCTAATAAAATTAAATCAAATAATTTTAAAGTACTCTTAGTTTAAAATAACAAGGCACAAGGCCACAATCTTTAAAAAGGTAAAAATGGAAAAGGAATAAATTATATATGAATTACATTTAAAATAAAAACAAAAGATAAAATATCCACAATTACCCAATAAAAGATTTATATGTCCTAAGCAAAGAGAACTAAGAAAGGTTGTACAGAATATTTTAAAAAGTAGAGATCAATAAATATTTCAATGACCCTTTGGGTAGGGATATTAAATATTATTAAAACATCAATTTTTCTAAAATTAGTTCATGGTTTTAAGCAAATTAAATCAATGTATCACAGGAAAAAAATCAAAAGTACATCTTAATAGTCTTCTGGAATGACAAATAGTTGATATTTGTGAGATCTAGGAACATTTTGAGGAAGAAAAGGGATTTTGCAGAGGGATATTCTCTATAAGATATTAAAATGAAATATAAATCATTAACATTAAAAGAATTTGGTACCGGTAGAAGAGTCAACAGAGATAAATCAAATAGACTAGATTTCCCTGAAACACACTTTATTGCAAAACAAACATTAGAAATCAATTCATGAAAACCAGTAAAGGAAAAAAAAATACTCCTTTAAACTGTGCGGAGAAGATAACCATTTGGAAACCATAAGTGAATCTTCATCTCATATCACATACCAAGGTAAATTTCAGATGGATAAAAGTGCTAAATGTAAAATGGCAGAGATGAAAACTCAGAAGAAAATGTAAGTGGATGTTAAAACTATTATAGTGTCCCAGAATATGAATATACTAGAATTACAGAGGACTAATATTACCTGAGGAAATAAAAAAGAAGAATATTTTTACATTAGTCTTGCTATGAACCCAGCGTTCTTGTCTCCCCAAACTTTTTTTAAAATAAATTATTTTATTGGTACATTTTACATACACATTGTTATCACAGCCAGTATCTCAACCCACAAAGAATCGCTGCTATCTCTCCCAAACTCTTATATTAAAACCCTACTTTGTGGTGTGATGATAGCTGGAGGATGAAGCCTTTGTGAGTCAAGGTAGTTATGAGTCAATAGAAAGCTTACCTCCTCTCTCTGCTTTCTGACAGGTGAGTGTACAGTGACAAGTTAGGAAACCTTAGCCCAGAAATGGGTCCTCATCCATGGTCACTCAACCATGCTGACATCCTGATCTCCAACTTCCAGCAGCCAGCACTGTGAGAAATACACTTGCATTGTCTCATATGCCATTCTGTTCATGACACTTTGTTATGGTAACCGGAACTGACAGATATTTGCCATCACTGTTTCCTCAAGACAAAATAATTGACATTAGCTCCTGATTTGCAGTGCAAGTTATGTTTTTCACTTCATTCCCAGTCAATTATATTTGATTAACTCTGTTATTTCTCAGATATATCTGTTACATGTTATGTTGCTGGTATATAAAAATAGGTGACAATATTTTCAAGGTAGAAATAGAAATTTATTTAGGGTGCTATAATTCATGAAAATTCAAAACCTCAAACAGAACAGAGTTGGCACAGCACTATAGAAAGAAAAATAACTTAGTCTGTCGTTTCTACCTGTGTGATGGGGGTGAAGATTTGTTGGAAGGAAACTGGATAAGATAATAGAGAATTAGAGTTTTAAACACAAACACTAAATCCATCTATGTGTAAATGTCCTCTCCTTAGACTCAGTTAGAAATGGCAAAATTCTCATGGCGTGATGTGTTTCATGAGTAAACAAGATGTCATGAAAACCTTTCAGCCAAATAATTTGATGTCGCTGGGGTCCTAGGACTCCTGAATGGTAATGGGGCAATTCAAGAGAAGAAAACATCTCAGTATAAAAGCAACAGGAAAATTCATCTCATATCAAGAAGGCTCTTTCTTTGTCTATTGAGTTTTCACTTTAATTTTTTGTTTTCTCTTTATATTGCCCTATTGTATTATTTTTAGAGGGAAATATTTTAAACTGAACTTGTTGTTGTGCAATTTCTGAAGTTCTCATTTCTTGAGTACTGCCAGCCTTATCACTCAATATTTGTTATCAGTTCTCTGTTCTTTTTTTTTTTTTCTCTTAAATTTGGTAGTAGTTTCACATTCTCTCTTCCTATAGCAGTCTTTGGTTTCTTTTCTCTTACTTCTTAGTACATTTTTCAACCCATAATGAATACATTACTATTTGATCAAGGGAAATTGCTGTCCTATCATCTAGTCCATTCATTATTTGTTCATTTATGGCAAGTGTAATAGCCCATCTGTAGGCATTCATACCCATTACTTTTTCATTTCCAAGATTTCTGCTCAGTTGTTGCCTATAACTATTTGTCCATGCTTCATAGCTTACTGTTCAGGTGAACACAAAACTTATCATTTCTTTCTTTGTCTCTAAAGGTCATAAATATATTTATTTTAAGGTTTCTTTAAACTGTTATATTGGCTATAATTCCAAGAGTTTGGTTAGTCTCTAAATTGTTTCATAGAATTATACTTCTATTTATTTATTTACTTACTTGTTTAGAAATATTTACCAATCTTATCTAAAAGTTATCTTTCTGTAAACTTCTTCCATGAGTGGTCTGGGTTATGAAATCATCCTTAAAAACCAGTGTTACAAACTGGCATTAATGTCAGCTTCCCGGCTCAAGGTTTCCACACTGAGAGAAGAGTGCAAATTGGAGCCCAGGCTACGATGCTCTGTGGTGTTTTTCACACTCTGAGTTTACTGCCGAGAACTCATACGGGATATTTAACCCCAGAACCTTATCCATTCTCATTCTGCTTTTGCTCTGAAACTACCAATTTCAACTCAACTTCAAGTCTCAAAACAGTTAAATAATTGCCACCCACCCTATTATTCCTTCTCCAAGCTCTCTGATTATTAATTTTATTTCACTTAACGCAGTTTTTAAACACCATTTAAAAATCTACTTAATTGGAACCTTTTCTTTTTCAATGAGGCTATGCAAATCTGATGGAGGCCAAGGGAACATCTGTCACATCCATCACTGCACGAGTCCTGGCAAGCAAAGGTACTCAAATGCTTCAGTGGAAAAGGGGAAAGAATTTGAACCTTCTTGAGTAAAATGTAATACTCATTACTTCTTGGAATCAATGTACATGTTTAATTTTCTTCTTTACATGTTTTGATATTCCAAATTGTCTACAATGAACAAATAAATACAACAAAACAATAGAGAAAATATATTAACTGGTCTATTATTTCATAACTAATAAAAAGTGTTGACTTTGGCATTATTTAGGCAAACCAGGAAAACCTGTTGATCAACATAGTTTCATTAAATTTAGTCATGTTAATTTTGGCTCCTTTCTAATAGATTTAGCATCATTTTGTTTTGTTTTGTTTTTGGTTTTTTTTTTTTTTTTTTTTTTTTTTTTTTTTTTTTTTTTTTTTTTTTTTTTTTTTTTTTTTTTTTTTTTTTTTTTTTTTTTGAGACAGGGTCTCGCTTTGTAATTCAGGCTAGCTCTTAGCTCAGCCTCCAACTCACATCACAGCAATCCTCCTGCCTCTGCCTCCCGAGTGCTGGGATTACAGGCGTGAGCCACCACGCCCGGCACTGTGGTGTGTGGTACTGATTGCTGCTGGGCATGAGTCTCCACGCCCAGTATTGTATGTGGTTACCGGGGATCGAACCGGGCCCTTGCACTTGCAAGACAGGCGCCGGAACCACTGAGCTAAATCCCCGGCCTGAAATTTCTCATTTTGCCTTTCAAACTTGTGAAGACTTCAGAGATTGCTGGTAACTACAAATCTTTTCATGTGATGTCCATATTGTATCATGAATTCAGTTTTGGGGATGGCTGTCGATCATTATTTAATTTTCACAGGGGTTAATAAATCTGAGGCTGCCTTCCTAACAATCTCTTAGGTGATTTAAATACTTCTTGTTCTTTTCTTTTTCTTTTTTTTTTGAAACAGGGTCTCACTTTTGTAGTCCAAGCTGGCCCTGAGCTCAGCCTTGAACTCACAGCAATCCTCCTGCCTCTGCCTCCCAAGTACTGGGATTACAGGTGTGAGCCATCACACATGGCATCGGGGTATGTGGTTCTGATTACTTGGTGGGTATGAGTCTCCACACCTGGCATTGTAGTACGTGGTTACTGGGGATCTAACCCAGGCCTTTGCACTTGCAATGCAGGTGCTGGAACCACTGAGCCAAATCCCTGGCCCTGATCTAGATACTTCTGGTATATGGTCCATGGACTGTACTTCTAGTCTCAGGGACCTGGTATACTACATTACTGTCAAGCTATCAAAATAGCTTTGTACATAGACACGCTTCAACTTAGTAGATTATGCTAAATTATATGAAAAGAAAACAATTCTGTTTTATGTTGCACTTAAACACAAGATTAATATAGTAAGTAGAAATGTGTAAAGATATATATCTATGTATCACAGTTAACTATATAGGTACTTATGCAAAATTAAATCTCACACCATGGATTTTAAAAACTATCTTAAGGTTCCACTTTACCTACTGAGTATTAGTGGTAGGAAAGTTATGACATTATCCTGTCAGTGTCACTCATGGACAAGAACTAAAAATTTATGTTCACTAGTATCCAATAATCAGTTTGGATACTTGAGACTATTACTGACTTTACTGTAGCATGATTTCTGAAGGGATATAAGGGTGCATTACTGAAAATTAATCACATTCACAATAGATTAATAGAACTGGCTTAACTTAGTCTATAAAAGGATTTTCAAAATCAAAGCTAGATAGAAAGCAGAGCTTTTAAAGGCAGCTATGCATATATATTTGATGATTCTATGAGCTCTCAAAGCCATGAAATTGGCTGTTGTTATTCATAGAATCTACTTTTTGAGAGCCATGCCAAGTTCCAGTGTAATTTCCATTGCCTTTCTTCTAAACTTACCATTTTTAGTCCAGCTGATTTTAAATTTACTATAATCAAGATTCTATTATCTTTTCTCTTTCATGTGACCACCTTTTAAGCTTGCTTGGTTCACCATTCTTGCTGTGATAAAGATGCAGGGATCCAGTCTCCATTTTCAGATCTAATCACAAATGTTCCCTTGGACTTACAAAATCACTTTTGAACTTCTGTTCCACAATTCGAGGATCTTTTATTGGATTCATTTGTCAAATGTTCTTTTTTTATCATTTTGTACTCCTCAGATACTGTAAAAAAAGACTCCCACCTCTGTTTTTAATTATTTGTTAACAGAATTGCCTTTGACAATTTATTATCAAGCTTCAGGGCTTCTGCTCAGAATAAAGCATTATATTATGTACATTTTAGAGTATTTCACATTTCAGTGTTTGTCCAGTTATACATTCTTTACTTCTCCCTCAGTGTATGCTTGCTAAAGATAAGCAAAATCTTACCTCCACTCATTTATAGGGATTCCCTAACACCATTTTTAATAAGGCTGGTCCAGGTATTACGCTAACATAAAAAGGTAATATCTTTCCTATTTTCCATATTTCCTACTCTTTCTCTGCCCTCCATAGGCAAAGTAGACCCTCATGTGGTTTAAAGGAACAGCACTTTTGAAAATTCATGGTGTGAGAATAATTTTACATACCTATCAACTTAGTGTATTTAAGTGGGTATAGAAATTATTAATATTTAGTAATGTGCCTCTATGTCCTTTCAGAACTTATAATGGACTTATATTAAACTGAAGCCAACAACAGGATCAAGTATCCAAACTATAAACACTGGGTTCTGCTGGATAAGAGAACAGATCTCCTTGTAATCATGCAAACTACATTATGACAACTTTTGTGGCACAGGAAAAAAAATTAGTCATGACTTACTGCAAGAAAAAGGCAGATTAGTGAATAGTGTATGTTCCAGTACAAATGCAAGCATCCTCATGATTGTGCTTGAATTTAAACATGAGTACTACACCTCCTATCATAGGTAAGAGGCCAAATACAATGTGTTCAGATCATATCATGAATTTCTAGAAGGAAAGAACAGATAATTAAATAGAATACAGGGCTTTGTGAATGTAGAATGTGATGCAATCAGGGACGTTGCACATCTCTGAAGCCAACCTCATAAGAGTATTCGTAGACATGCACATTACTTAGGTTACAGTAATTGCCTGTGTCAGTTTTGTGCTGCTATAAGAAAATGCCTGAAGCTGGGTAATCTATAAAGTGAAGAAGTTTGTTTGGCTCATAGTTTGGGTAGCCTGAGGGTCCAAGTATGGCACTGATATCCAGGTAAATGCCCACTGGATCCATCACAACATATTACAAAAACAGAAAGGGAAATGGTTTGATGCAGAAGGGCCAACTGTACAGGGTGGTCTGCTTTGTTATGAAGCACTACTATGAGATAGCATTAATCCATATATGAAAGCAGAGCACCTTACACTATCCTCCTCCTCTTAAAGCCTTAGTCATATCGGGTGCCAAGCTCCCAGCAATTGAATCTTTGGGGAACAAAACACATCCAACTTATTATAATAATATACATAAAAATGTCCATACATTTGCCTGAGTGGTAAAATTATGGATAATTATAATTTTCTTCTCTGTTCTTATCTGAATCATATCTATTGAACAAATAAAATATTATCAGAATGCTTACAAAACTATAAATATGTGGTACACTTAAAAGATGATGTTTTTAATTAAATTCAGGGCAATAGTCGAAATAAAAATAATTACTGTTTTTAATCTGCCAAATATATGCCAAACAAGGTGTGAGACAATTTATGTATCATCTCCTTCCACTTCCCAGAATCCCTGTGAGATAATATTGATTACACTTTTTAGGGTTCAAGTACTAATGTAGCATGTTAAGTCAAAAAGTGAGATTAAGGTTAAGTACTAGAAGTACAATCTTCCCTAAAATAATATAGGCCAGATGTCAGAAATGTCAGCTGGGAAAATAACTAACATTAATGAACTTTTTATTGACTTATACAGCGATAATAGAAGACATTCATTATTATTACTCATCTCTATTAGTGGACAGTACCATTGTTGTAAGAGTCAAGGAGAATAAGATGTGCTTCGATAACTATAGAACTACTGGGCTTCTTCGTTCAAGGGATCATTTAGGTTCATGCTTGCGTCTGAGTAGCAAAATGTAAGGGTCTTTCACAACAGTCTATGTAAGAGGTAGTCTTGTGGCCTGGAAATGATCCCCAAGGACATATTTTTGTATCCATAGTAAGGATCTCATGCAAAAGTTATAAGTATGTTCCTACACTTTGCACCTTCTCAAGTCACCCTCATGCAGTAAATAAATGGTGAGGCTGTGATTCAAATCCAGGACGTTTGACCTCAGTTGTGATCCTTATTAAGTTTTTACTTTTAGCAACTCAAGTTCTTAAAAACTTAAATTAGTAAAACACTAAACACAAAATCTACACATGGTCTGATCAGGTCTATAGATTCTCTGACTATAGGCTTTAGTAACAGCTCCTCTCCATAGGGTTCTCAGATGTCTATTTTTTTCCTGTCCTCATTTAATTGTACAGTAATATAATTTTCCTTGGATTGCAGAATTTCTCTACCTTCTTTGAATGGCTCTTATTCCTTCTTATTGTTTATAACCAACAAAACAAAATTTGTTGTTACTGTAGCTTCTTAGAAATAAAGCTAGGAATAAAAAATAGGCTCCTAAAATATTTTACTTCCACAGCCTTTCTCATTAAAAAGGCAAACTAAATTTGATAAATAAGCAAAGCAAAGATAAAGCTATAAAAACTAATAAGCTGCCCAGATGGATATTTGGAGTTAATAGATGAAAGTTAAGGAGAATTTTTAAATGCTTATGTTCTAACAGCTTAGAAAAAAATAATAAACGTTGATGTTTAGCATCTTCTCTCAAGGTAAGCAAAATTGCAGATGAAGAAGGAAAGAGGTAAAACAGTAGTTTATTCTAATACTAGAAAATAATATGCAGCTATTCAAGTAACAATCTAAAAAAGATGATCCACACATAGTCTTTGAACCCTATGCATAACTAACAATAATATTAGTTTCTACTAAACCAAACCAAAAACAAACAATAGGAAATAATTTGTTCTTTAGATTTTATCTTCGAATCAAGATTTAAACAATTTGAAGACATACAACAGGTACATCAAAATACTCCAACCTTGGGCCGGGAGTTAGCTCAGTGATTCCGGTGCCTGTCTTGAAATCGCAAGGACCTGGGTTTGATCCTCGGTAACCACATACCATACTGGGCGTGGAGACTCGCGCCCAGCTGCAATCAGTACCACATACCACAGTGCCGGGTGTGGTGGCCCACACCTGTAATCCCAGCACTCGGGAGGCAGAGGCAGGAGGATTGCTGTGATGTGAGTTGGAGGCTGAGCTCAGGGCCAGACTGAACCACAAAGTGAGACCCTGTCTCAAAAAACCTTAAAAAAAAAAAAACCTCCAACCTGAACAAATACTAAGTTTAAAATTACTACAGATACTAAGAATTATTAACAATTGTATCATCACTTACACAGTCAAATAGGAAATGATGTTGGGAAGGCAAGTCATGAAGGACCAAAGAAATGGGAGCATGTAATGCTGGGGCTCATGGATGATGTCTGAGAATGGGAAAGGAAGGTTTCCAACTATATTTTATTTTCATACTTTCCATCTTTATTTTTAAATTTCAACAGTAGGAGGGACAAATGTCTAGGATTTCTCCTGTACACACTCTTTCTTATGAACAATTTTACATGTCAAACACTGTGAACTAGAAAACATATGCAACACCAGTCCCTGTAGAATTATCTGCTGCTGCATTAAAACATCACAGCTCTCCTGTATTCTGGGGGAATTGGAGAAGCCGCTCAAATTTTCTGAGTAAACCAGTTCACCCTGTGCCTAAGATGCCTTCATCTAATTCATCTAGTTCATTAATGGTACAAGATGTAACTTTATAGAAATCATCTTGAGAAAGAAACTACTCTGCCCAGTCATGCCTGCTCACTCAGCAGAAATATGTGTTACCTGTGCATCAGGCACACACTATAATATCATTAGATCATCCTCTTTCAATTTAAAGGAGAGAATTGAAATATGAGAAAAAATGTCCCAGTGTTAGGAGCAATCTTATTGGGAAGATTAATTGGAGAGTTAGGATTATGACTGCCTGAGCTTTCCTGCCTAAAGCTATCACATATTTGAACCTGAGGACTTGATTCTTTATCTTCACCTCTGGGAACAACAAGGGCCAGAGTGGTAACAAGTGCTGTGGTGCTCCAGGGCAGAACTACAAAAGGACCTTCATCGACAGATTTCCTCATTGTTCTAAGATGTGAGAACATGGTGCCCGCTGAGTGACCTGTTACATTTGTTATTCCTGATATACTGAAACTATGGCCCTCTGAGTGACCTGTAACCCTGCCTGTTACAAATAGACTGAATAAAAGGTGTGGCAAGCTCAGGTCTGCCCTCTTTGCTGCCCAGAGTAACATGAATCAGGCCCAAGCTCAGTTTCTTCTCTTAGCCTCATTTCTGCCTAATTATTTTGCCCTGTGCCATTGGATTCACAGGAGACTAGAACTTCATGCAACGATTCTAGTTATGTTTCTTTCTCCTATTTCCCACATTCCAGAAATAAAGTGAATGCAATAGTTAAAATGCAAATCTTAATCTGTAAACTCACAGAGGAAAGCCACTCAGAATTTGAAACTGTATTTATGTAACTTTAACAGTATCCCATGTACTTATTTCAAAGTGGCCTATTAGCATGTTCCAGGTTTACGTACTTTTATATTCAATATTTCAACAGAAAAGTTCTACCTTTTATTGTTTTCATACTGTCATCTTGTTAACTCAGCACATATACACATCCACTTAGTTTTTCATGCTGCTAAAGGTAGATTTTACAAGATGAACACTTCTTATATTCAATAAGAATGAAGTCCAGGAATATTTAATGAATGTTTTCACCATGCCACAAGTGGTAACAAAGACATTTGGTAATGTGTGTTGTAATAGTTTGCAAACAAGGATATAAAGTATCTGGAGCCTTGTAAAAGATCATGTTGTCTATACAAATAGATTAAGAAAAAAGAGGGAGGCAAGGCTGTTTTCCATTTTCTGACAGAGGATGAAGAAAACTGACAGAAACTTTCTGGAGAGATGACAGATAGAGGAAATGCCAGAAATCTGACTGAAAGAATGGAAATCTCTAGGCTTGAGATTGATTGGAATGGAAAGGATATTATACATAACCTAATTAACTTAATACATCCCTAATAAAGTTAGGAGAGTGTCTACATTTTACAGGTTCAGAAACATGTAGACTTCTGCCAGAAACTCCTTGGATAAAGAAAAAAAATTTAGTTTCTGTGTAAAGCAGTACACACAATCACAATTTTACCCACAATTCTAAAGAAAACAAGATATATGTGATAATACTAAATATCTTACTGTTATCTAGTATGTTTAATTATTTCATTTTGAAACTGGGTCTATAATGCACTTCTGATTCATCAGCCTTTTTATTTAAAATTTTTTCTGTATTCTTGAAACCGTTCTTAAGTGTAAATGCCATTTTGGAGTTTATAAATAGTTCAATTTCTGGTATAAATTGACAGTCCCCTGTCACTTATATGGATTTCTTCATAAAAAAAAGGCTTTGTATGAATTCCCCAAGTGCCCAGATGTCTCTGTTACAGCTACTGAACCTCTTGCAGACTCCTGGTGTCAGAGACCCCAGGTTAGCATTCATAGTAGCACATTACTAATCAAATGTTGAATTGATTCATGGTTCCCCCTAAAAGCTGAGATGGCTTTGGTGGTGTCCTCTGTCTAAGAGATTTCAGACTGTGTTTACCATGACATTTTGAGTTTGTGCCAGACATATGAGTAGTGACTATGCCACCACACAAACATAAAATCCATTGATAGAAAAATGGTTTTAAATACAAACCTATCCTTGCAGGAGATTTCTGATCTCCAATAGGCAGGTCACCACAAGCCAGAGCAGCACGATTACTTCCCACTAACTTCCTTTCTGATCTCTACATTTGGCCCTATTTTTCTATCAAGTTAGTCCTTGGTCACTGATCCTGGTAACCATATCCAGAATTTGTTTCATATTTTCAGGTAATTGCTGAATAAAATTTTTCATTTTCCTAACATTTCTTCAGTCAGCAATTTTAAAGAAATTATTAAAGTTATCTTTTTTCCTTTCATCGTATATTTTCAATTTTATCTCTTCTTTTATATCACTTTTTCTTTAAAATTTAGTATTCATATTATATCTTTCTATATTATCTTATTCTTGTAATTTAAATTGTAAAGCTGCAATTAAAAGTCAGATTCTAAATGTTGTAGATGTTCCTATTTTAATTAAATGTATTTGCAAACCAAGTCTCTTTCTTTTAAAATTAATTCTGGCTTTTGTGTTTCCAATGTTGAATATTAACTATTACACGATATGCACTTAAAATATAAATTACAGTGTGAGTTTGACTGTAAAATTGCTTTGTTTACATGCATATATATCCCATTAAAACTGAATGCTTTTAGGGCCGGGGAGTTAGCTCAGTGGTTCCGGCGCCTGTTTCACAAGCGCAAGGACCCAGGTTTGATCCCCGATAACCACATACCAGCAATCAGTACCACATATTACGGTGCCGAGTGTGGTGGCTCATGCCTGTAATCCCAGCACTCGGGAAGCAGAGGCAGGAGGATTGCTGTGATGTGAGTTGGAGGTTCAGCTCAAGGCCAGCCTGAATCACAAAGCGAGACCCTGTCTCAAAAAAAAAACCAAAAAAACAACAAAAAAAAATGATTTTAGAGGCAAATTACCCAGTCACTCCAAACCTTATTTTTCCCAGGTACTTTAACATACCTTATGTGGGTTAACCATATCATGCAGTTTCAGTTGTGAAAGTACTGAATCCTGAGGACTTCCCCTCAATCCCATGAAGAAAAGGACTACATAAAGTTGATAATTTGAAATGGAATGAAATGAAAAACAGTATAGAATCTAACTCACAGTGGATATTCCAAGCTGATCAATCTGATATCATCTTCTTTCCACCCAATCTTATGTTCTTATAAATTTATTTAGGAAAAAGTCAGCAATATGATACTGTGAAATAAAATATTTGGGTACTACTAGTGACAAGTTGAGGTGCTTTGGCCAAATCTTACCTACTTTGTATCTCAGTTGCCTCACTGAGATAATGGTGATAATTATAACTATCTCTGTATTACAGTTGCCACTAAGTTACAAATAATCCTTTAAGCTAGAGTGATAAGATGAGTACCATAATTACAGACTTCCCATATTCTGTGATATTAGATGTTATAGTATTCTTATTCTTGGATTTGACTTCTGGTAGATGACACATTGTTAGGCATGTTTATCTCTTCATTTTAAAATGATGCCTAAGTGATACAAACATCCCTGACACATTTGTGGAGCATTAATAAAGCTCCCCAATGCTCACTTCAATATATTCTTTGAGATTACAAAACTTCCACCATCAGCCATTTTGTCTGTCTCCTATTTGTTCCACAGCCTCAACAGCTTTTCACTATTTCAGGAAATATACAAGCATATAATCAGCAGAGTGGCAGTAAATTGGAACTTTCTGCTACAGCTGGGGTTTCATCCGCTCCCCTCCCAGAAGCTGTCCAAGGTCATTTCAGTTCTTCACTCGCCTAGAAAAGATAGTAAAATTATTGATGCATTTTCGATGGTCATGGCAAGGGATGGACGTAACCACCAGTAAAAAGTACAAAACAGTGTCTCAGTCTTGGTTAATTACATGCTCTGATAGGATGAGACACAGTTATAGAAAAACACAAGAGGGAACTAGTATTAGATGTCTGCTTCCTAACACCACTGAGGGGCATCAGAAAGCGCTACTTACAAATCTAGTGAAGCAGACATTATGTTTTCAAAAGAATTTTCAAAACAGTTGCCCATTCCAAGACAATTTCATCATTAATGCCTGACACAGCATCTGGCAGTCAGTAAGCAACATAATAAAGTGGAAAGAACCCAGAACTAGAAAGCAAAGAGAAGCAATATTTCTATTTCTGGATCTGCTCTAGGAGCTCTATGTGATCTGTGCCATGAGGCTCTTGAGAAATGTATATTATCTAGTGAATGCATTATACAAAATTCCCAGTTTGATGTCCATGTGAATAAGAAGAAAAAAAAAGCCTCATGCTTCTCAGAGTGAAAGCAGAAGCATGCACATAAAGAGAAAGAATAATCCTCGACTTAGATTCACTGAGAGCTGGAACAGGACAGTGTATAGTCACTAGTTAGCACCTGAGTGAATGGTGGGTGGGTGCAGAGAAAGGAGGCAGCAGAATTGGGGAACAGGAGAATAAGCTGGAAAAACATTTTGGGAGTGGATTATCTTTTATGTTCTAAAAGCTTAGGACTCTATCATACAGTTTTTGGGAAGCTTAAACTGTCGGCAGCAGAGAAATACTGCTATGGTGGAAAGTTTTCTCCAGGAAAATAATAGTGGCATTATAAAGGATGGATTGGGATTGGAGACAAATGTAAAAAGGGAGATGATGATAATATTGGGAGGCTGTTACGGTAGATAGATGCAAAAGATGGCAATGGCTTGAATAATAATCCCTTGACAAGAAAATCATTACTGATTTTGAAGTACACAGGCCAACACACCCTTCAGAGTAAAGAGAATCTTAACATTTGTTCTCTTGGTTTCTTCCCATTTTCTCTCCAACCACAATACAAATCTACTAGCTTTTCTCTGAAGCCTAGAAAGACTTACTTTCTGGAAAAGAAGTTGAATGGGTCTATCAGAAGCAGAACTGACAGTGAGATGAAAAGAGTTTTGGTTACTGGTTTTGTTTTTAATCTCATTAACTTGTTTGTAATTGGGGAGAGAGTTTGCACATGGGAACGGTTGTGGGGTGTGTATGTGTAAAAGGAATTAGTGTAAATGAGAACCATAATGTGTAATAGATATTGTGAAATAGGAAGAAAATATTCAAAAGAGAAGGGGAACTAGGGAGAAGAGGTGGAGGAAAGAAAAAATATGGGAAAAGAAGGAAAAATGGAAATGAAGTCTTTTTAAATGGAGAAAGTTGTAAGGATTGAGAAAAGGAGGGGAATGGGGAAAAAATAAGAAGCAAAAAATGTCATGTACAGGTATAAGAGCCCAGTGAGGAAGGTCATTATAATGTACACCTAAACTGTACCAATAAATTTAAAATAATAATAATAATTTAAAAGCAAAAAGGAATTAATGAATGGAGATAGTATTTTAAGGCTTAATGCTATGGATTGTAATTTAGACTCACATTAATAAGCCTCAAGAGCTTCTAGGAAAGAGTATGGCTATTTTGAAATTCCCTCTGGTTTTTTGTAATGACTCAGTGAGAACACATAATGTGGGCATGAGGCATCATCCTGTCAATATAACTGCTTGAGAACTGCTGAGGCAATTAGTAACATGCATTATTGAGGTCCTGGGTGAGTGATGGAGGCAGGACTTTGGGTACTTTGCACTGTACCTGGCCCCTTCCTCTCAGGCACTGCTCTTCTGCTCTGCTTCCTGAACACTATGAATGAAGAAGTTTTGACATGCCATTTTCTTTCATCATGATGCTTTGGCCTTGGAGATAAATATCATGGACAGAATAATCATGAAACCTTGAGCCAAATTTTTAAATTGGTATTTGGTACCAGCATAGAGAAAATTAATACAAAAATCGGTACTAAGAGTCAAGTCATTGCTATAACTTTATTTCATTATGTGGTTCAGAAGCCTTTGGAGTTGTAGGAGCAGTTTAGAAAGTTTGGAGATGTGAGCTAGAGAAAACTTATAGTGCTGTTAAGAGCTTGATGAATGATTCTGGTCACAGCTCAGAAGAGCAAAATGCTGATAGGAATGTATCCAGTAAATATCAGGTTTAGAAAATTTCAACTGGAAACAAGGACTCCATTGCAATTGACCTAGATGAAATGATTATACACTGACAAAAAGTCTGCATTTTTCCTGTGTCCCCAAACTCCGGGAGACTGAGATTAAGGCAGTGGACTGATGAATCTTGTAGAGGAAATTTCAAGTTAGATTGGAGTTGAGGCTGTAGTATGCATATTGCTGGCCACTTCTAGCCAGATTTGTTCTGAGGGTATATTTGAAAATTTTAAATTTTGACCCAGAAGAATGAATGCTTAAAGTTAAGAACAAAGGAAATTTGGCTGCTGAAAAGTACTATTAAAAAGAAACCAAGTACTTAGTACAGAGAGAACACGAAAGATGTCTTGAGGTTATTTTAGGAATCAGCAAGAGCCTGCCCAGTGCAGGCTCAAGGTTGCAAAGATATCAACCTTGCCTTTGGAAAAAAAAAAAAAAAAAAGCATTTCTAGGGCTCTTGCTCAAGAAGGGCCTCCTAAAGAATTGATTATCTTGGATTCATTCCCCTATGCTCAGCTATATAGGCATTTAGAAGCCTTTACAACCACAGGCAAAAGGGCTTGGTTACTGGTTCTGCTGACAGTACACTTTGGTATCAGCCATGTAATGCTGTTTTTATTAGCATACAAAGTTCGAGAGTTATGGCATAAGGAAAGCTTCTACCTTGGTCTCAAGGGAAGGCCTGGGAGGCTTATTAAGGAGGTTTTGAGGCAGCAGTATGTGAAGCTACGGGAATGAAGCCAAAGGTGCAGTGAAGATTTCAGAAAGTCAGAGATGTCAGGAATGGGCAACATCTGCTGAAAAACAACAACTGGCTATAAGTAGAGCCAGCCCAAGACACAGGCCATGTGGCATGCAAACACCTAAGTCATAGACATGGGTTCACCAAGCTGTTCGAAATTTATATCTCACTGCCATATGACCCAAATGCTAAATGTGGTGCTGCAGGACTTAACCACTTAACAGCTGATCCTGAGCATCAGGTGGGCAGCACATAGATATATACTATCTATCTTGAGCATCACTCAGGCAGTTGTGATTTCAACTGGTCAGTTCTTGCTAGCATGAGATACACTTATACTTGTAATTTTTATATTTTTATACAATAAAAGTTAATGAAAATGTAGGCAATTTTTGGTCATCTTGTATTTAAGTAATTCATCTGGTAAGTAGTTAATTATTAGGTCTTCTTGGTATCAATCTTGCTTTGGAGTAATTCTTTTCTAGCTTCCTATTTCTTCCTTTACAAAAAGGAAGGTTTATGCTGCAGCATTTATCCTAGAATAATATAACTTGTCTTTTATGTTTACAGAGGATCACAGATAAACATTTGCCTTGAGTCTAAGAAAAGACCTTGATTTAGATTTTTGAAAAATGCCAGAACTGTTGATACTTTAGGGAATAGATTATTGTATTTCCAAATGTATGCAAGATAATCATATCATTTTAGGTAAAATTGTTGACTTATTACCCAGTTCATTTTGGAGATTATTTATGGTTCAGAGAGATGTATGTGGGTATCAAGTTAAGAAGACTGGGAATGAGACCACTAATTACAATACCCAAACTTGACTGAATTAGGACATGCCTGGGATGTGTTGTATTGCACACTTCTGGGTCTTCTTTCGAGGGTCAAGGAGATATGTCCTTGAGGTCAATGTTTGGACCTTTTCCCTCTAGTTTTGGTGCTGCTCTTCTTCCTAGCCATATCCATCTGCCATATTTCTGCCTTAGATCCAGCCAGCCATGAACTAAATCTCTTGAAACTGTGAGCCAAATTAAACTTCTAAATGACTGGAATGATCATGAATAAAGGTAACGGGCATTAACAGATTTAAAAGGAGGCTTCTGTTCTTTGAGTGTCTTCTGTTTATTACACTAGATATTATACTCAAGGTATATATTGGGATTACTATTTTATAAACAAGTAAAAATATTCAGTAACTTTGTCAAAGTGACACAACAAGTAAATAGCCGAGATAGAATTAAATCTTATAGCCCACACTCTTTCCACTTTGTTTCCTTGGCCACTAAAGGCAGATTGCAAATGATTTTTGAGCAATTAGTCACTGCTCACCCTTTTTACTCTGCATGCTACCTTCTAATCCTGGGGTAATGTAAACAGCATAAGAATAGCAAGGAAGGGCCAGGGATATAGCTGGGTCAGGGATGTTGTTCAGTGGTGCCACCACCTGCCTGGCAAGAACGGCAAGGAAAAATGGATTGCAAGGACATTTGGAGGCAAATGGTGGAAGTGGGGTTAATTAGTAGAAAGGTTAGAATGTGAAGCTTCAATCTGATGTTGAAAGGACAGAGGAGGAGAATGAATGTGGAAAAGAAAATGCCTATCTAAGCATGCTGCCCTGCAGGCTCCTGTGGGATGTCTAGTTGGAGATGACTCAAAGGAACCTGTAATTATGAAACATGTGTTTCAGAAAGGGTCAAGACTAAGGGTAACACTGCAGAAACATCCATATACAGGTGTGAAATAAGTTATTTAAAGTCAATGAGACAACCCAGGAAGAGTGTGATACTTCCCGTGGGGCCAGGACCCAGAAACTTCCTGTGCCAATAATCCTTATCATCCTCAGAGATTCTTTCAACTGTACCTTCTGCCTAGGACAGAGACTTGAATTATACTTACTAGAAAATACATCTATTATTTTTTATTCTAGAAATTACTTTCGGCATTGCTTAAAACATGAGTAAACAAGGAAACTAAGCAATTTATCACAATCCACAGACCTAATTAGTGGCTGAGCTGTAAACTGAAACCAGCCAGTGGGCCTGCACTGCCATTTACCACTATAAGATCATAGTTCCTAACATCCACTGTCAGTTTTCATGGAATGAAATGCATTTAAGTAAATATTGTTGTTTTCTCCCTGATAATTTAGAGAATGGATAAAGAAACCCATGGACTCGTTTATTTCCTTCTGTTTCTCTGGTCATTCACACCACATAGGCTACAAAACCACCTATTCAGAGCCTGAATAAAATAATGAATTGAGAGTTAGTTGGAGACAGTCTTCAAGGAACCTTAGTAAAGAGAAATTTAATTTTTCAACAAAGATTAAGACTATACTATAGGGATACATCATGGTTCTGTGTACATATAATTTTATTATGTGGTTCTTAGAGGCAGACATAGAGCTCAAGAGCACTGCTTCTCAATCCTAGTAAATTCCTTAGGGATATTTTTTTAACTATTGACGTCAGACTCCTCTATGCAAAAATCATCAGGTTTCAAACACTCAGATGGATATATTTTAAGTTTCCACGTGATATTAATGTGACACCAGAAGCGAAAATCAGTCTTAGGAATAACTTTATGGCTTTGTTTAACTGCTTTATGGATGTTTACTGCAGAAGTCCAAGATACAGGAATCATATTCATATAACTTCACTTTGGCAACCTTAGTATATATACCCCAGGAACAAAACAGTTAGAACTTTATTTTGCCTTAGAAGAAAGAAAAACAAATAAATACATTATGTGATTCTGAAGCATTAAGTATTGCTACATAGTTTCATAAAGGAAACTTATGTGGCTACAAAATTGCCAACTATAAAATTAGATTCTTCAATCCTCACCACAAATGGAATCCTAGTCCCTAAGTGCAGCAATGTTGGGCCATAATGACTGTTATTAGTTTCATCTTTATACTACAAAATATTTCACTTGTACTAGTTATTAGGACTTAGCAATACATTCTGTCTCCATAGCTCTTTTTAACTCCATGTGATATTTATTTTATAGCCATCATCTGTGATATGACCGTGACAGGTGGTACTTATGGAAACATAAGCATGTTTGCTATCTCAGTGCTGAGTGACTGATTTATTCATAGGTTTTTATTTTTTACTGAACTGCAATTCCTTTCCAATTGCTGTAGAATCCAATTTGCTTCTTTGTAAATAGAATAACGATGACTGCTCCAGTTTAAATCATTCCTCAAATGAACAAAATCTTTATCTTAAATACGTAGAAGTCCCTAATGAGTACAGGGAAATTTTCAGTCTTATGTGTCTCTATGATAGTCTCTCTCACCTTTAATGTCTTTCTTATAAGGTCTACTATTGTAGTTTGGATGTAAGATCTCCACCTAAAAGTCTCAAGTGTCTCGAAGGTGATTTGGATGTGTTGCTAGGATTGGGCCTGCTTGGAGGCATGAATCACTGTATCCCTGTCCTGAAAGACTGTATTGTTATCTCAACTTCTTTACCTTTTCTCTATTCCCTGGCTACTGACAGATGAGTAACTTTCTTCTGTCATACCCTTTGGTCATGAAGTTTCTGTCTTGGAGCTGGCCAAGCATGGACTGAGTCATCCAAAAAACAGGAACCAAATTAAACTTCTTCTCCTGTAAACTGTGTGTGCATAATATTAAGTGACTAATACCCTTGGAGTAGTCATGACTGATCTGGATTTCTATATTCCTCTTCAAATCTGGAATTAAGTTCAGAGCTTTCCTGAACCTTAGCTACTTGCTTCACAAAATAGGCAATAAGTAAGGCCCCCTTTGCATAGCCATTATGCAGATTTAATATGATCATTTTAAAAGACAATGTCTGTATTATACTGAATATGTGATGATTCACGCACATTTTATTATTCACCAACACATATATTCATCTAAACAACATTTGCTAGGCATTTTTCTGTCTCAAGCTAGCAATAAATAAAAGATAAAAATCTATTAAGGGACCAAAAACCCCAAAACGCACCAGTAAATTATAGAGAAGGTGTTACTTCATGATAAATACAACGAAGAAAAAAATCAGGAAAACTAGATAAGGAGTGCCAGGATTGGGAAGGAAAAGTGGATTCAACTTTATACAAGGTGGTCAAAAGGCTTCAATGATTAAGTGACCTAAAAAGATGAGGAAGGAGTTGTCTATGCAAGGAATAGAAAGTGCAGTTAGTAAGATGCCTTGTGCTGCAGGGAATAAAAGTGCTGGTGTGGTTGTTATTCAAGAGGCCTTAGACAATACCTCGGTAAATGGGTAGAGCTATTTCTCAATAAACTTTATTTGAAACATTGGAATTTTAATTTTATGAAATATTGATATTATGAAATATTTTTGAAATATTAAAAAATGCATTAGAATTCTTAGAGTATATAGACCATAGGAAAACAAGTAGTGGGATAGAACTGGCCATGGGCTTCTGTTTGGTGACCCCTGCTTACAGGCCTTAAAGCACATTGTGGAGGTTTTCAAAGGCTTTCACTGACAGACATGTGGTAACTGAAGAGTTCTGAGGCCAGAAGAATGTGACTTGATTTGCATTTTAGAAGGATCCCTCTGGCTGCTGTGTTGAATAGAAGGCAAATGTAACCGCAAGGATATCATTATTGTACTGAAGCAAAAGCTGATGGTAGCTTGCCTTGGGATAGTACTGGTGGAGATGCTGAGAAATGACCAGTTAGTGAGTGGATTTGAAGATTAACTTTACTATTTTAAGGCATTTATCCCTATATTAGTGAATGTAATTGGATTATACTTGCTATTTTTCATATCATTCTAAGATTATGTTGCTTATAGCTCTAGCTAGCCTCATGAAAAAATGGGAACATTTTGGGTTTTTGTGTGTTTATTGAAAAAATTTTGCTTTACACGAAATTTATTTATTAAATGGTTGCTAAAATCTTTTTCAAAACCATCTAAATATGAATTTTCTTTGTCAAGGCATTTAATTGAAAATTTCATTTTATTCATACTCATGAGACTAATCAGGGTTTTTATTTCTTTTTGAGTAAATTTAATAATGAGTATTTTCTGGATATTTGTTTACATGTCATAAATTTTAAAATATTTTATGTAAAACATTCACAATTTAATCTGTATTGAATCATTCATTATGTCCTCTGTATACTGATATTGTGAATTCTTTTTTTCTTGATCAATTTGAAAAGAGACATCAATTTTAATCATATAAATTTTCCTTGTTGATTTCTTATGCATATATTTCTACTTCATACATTCCCATTTTTATCTTTAGCACTTACGACTCTCTAATTTACTTGGATTTAGTCTATTTTATTTTTTTCTATCATATTATATAGGCATCTTAGCTTATTTATTTTCAACTCACTTGATTTATGTAAGTTAAAGGCTATCCATGTCCCCTCTGTATGTACTACTGAGCTCTGTCCAGTGAGATTTTATATGCATTTTCTTCACTGTACATAGGCATTTTCCACTCAATATAATGATTTCTTCTCTGACTCATGAACTATTTATAATGTTAATTTCTCAAACTTATGATATTTAGTCATCTAGACTATTATTGATTGCCTGTGTGATCTGTATGCTATTTGAAAATATTTTAGTCTAACCTTATAAACTTTGTCATCACTAGTGACTGAACTGCTTCTAAAACTAGAATTCATTGATTGTTCTCTGTTTCTGCAGTGTATTTATACTACTGAATGCATTCAAACAATTCTGTGAGCACATGAGTCTTACATAATTAACTTACAACTTTTAAATAGCCACATTCTGAGGCCACCCATTCTCTTCTTATCCACAACTCAGATCTATCCATCTATCTATTGATATATGTATATATACACATAAATATACACATACATACATACATGTGTGTATATACATATATATATATATATATATATATATATATATATATATATATATAACTTCTGTCCTTTCTTTTTTATGAAATTAACACTGCTAAGACTTAAATCTTCAGAGCTTTGGTTTGTGCAGTCAAATGTGTCTAGAGAAAAGCTGTAATGACCTTTCTTATATTAAATTTAAGGTCCCAGATTTCTTTTCAGCTCTACTTGGATTTAACTGTATTCCCTTAGCAAAATAACTATCTCTTCCCTATGGCTTCAGTAAATAATCTTTCTTTTTTTTTTTTAATTATCTTTATTGGTACATTAAATATACACATCATGATTGCACTCCATAATGGGGATTTGTACCAGTATAAGACACAACTTAATTCTCATTTTTTCCCATAGCCCCACCCACCCTACCACCCCCCCATATATATAAAATTTGTTTCCTTACTTTTTTGTTACAATCTCAACATTGTCCCC